>VZTE01001371.1:368540-378740 GCA_013397775.1 Eulacestoma nigropectus | reverse complement strand
GGGAGTTTTTGCTTGGAGAGTGCTGGAGGGAAGAGGGTTTTGCTTTCACTTCTTTTTATTTCTTGTTACTTTAAATTCTGTTAGTAATAAACTTCTTTATATTCTTTAAAGTTTTAGGCCTGCTTTGCGTTTCTTCTCATCCTTATCTCACAAAGTGAAAAGCATGTGATCAAACCACTACACTCTTTATTTGCTGTGCCTGAGGTTGTTGATGATCCTGTTACTGGTACCCGCTGTTGCCCACCATATGGGCCTCCCCCCTTGGAGAGGGCACAGCCTGTGATATGGTCACCCTTGGCCCCTGTCCCTCAGGGACCAGCTGTCCCTTGCTGCACTCTTACATATGTATACTATGAGCTAAATTGAGAGCTGTGTAATTCACTAGGCATATTAACATTATATTGTGACACTTAGTAATGTTGAACTAAACTCCTGTTAGAATCATAAATCCAGCTGCTTGCTGAACAATAAGTCCACCAAAGTTCCTCAGGGAGAGCAAAAGAAACCCAACTGAACATAGGTCTGGTCAAAGACAATAGCTGGAAGCAGACTGGAATGAGATTCTTTGTTAGGGAAATAACTCACCTGTATGTCAGCAAATCCTTGTTTGGAGAAAAAATGAAACAGAAAACTCCTTACTCTTGAACTGGCAGAATCCAGGCTTAGTATCCCAGGAAAATTGTTTGCATATTTGTGACACATTAAGAGACAGAAGGTTGTAGGCTTCTTTCCAGGCTATATAGCAATGTCTGTTATATTCCCTCACTTCTTAGTTATCTAAGTGTGAAACCATGTGTTTCAAAGGCTAACTGACAACACACAACTTTTTCTTTCTTCCGTTTTTTACTGAAAAGAGAACTTAGACTCAAAACCTGTGCAAGTATTTATCTTGAGCTGCATTTGGGATGTATGGCCAGCTAACCATGCCCTGGGCTTCAGGACTTATGAACACTGTACTAACATCAAGAACAACAGTGAAGTTTCTTGTCTTTGGATAGCTGTCCCTGAAGCTTTGCAGTCATCTCTGAAAACACCTTGTTTTGCTCTCAGGTATTGGTAGTCAATGATAGTTACTCCACAAAATATTTATCCCTTCCCTTCCCTTCCCTTCCCTTCCCTGAAACTTCCCTGAAACTTCCCTCCCCTTCTCTTTTTTCACTTTTATGTGTGGCACTAGAAGGATTCTTTTGGCATATTAAATTGGTTTGACCATTTTGGTCTGTTAAGTTTATATTTCATGAGAGGCACATCTTTTACAACAAAAGCAGCAGAACTCGCAGTTAAACAAGCAGCGTGTTTCTCTAGAATGTTTGGTTGTCCCCTTAGTAACTAAGGCAACAATGTCACAAACTCTGCAGTAGCCCCTATCAAGTAACTAGAAGTGTCAAAAAGTACCAATTAGAAGAAAAATTCCCTGTGGACTAAAATCTCAGATGTATTCAGGCATACACCTACCTAAAGGTCAAGTTTTACTACAACTCCTATAATCAATGCCACCTGTTTCTGCTTGAAATCACGTTTCTGCTGCCAGACGTATGCAAAGCCAGTGCTGTCTTAAGTCAGTAAGCAGCTCAGAGCTCAGCTCAACCTGAAGCTTGCACAATCCTCCAAACCATTTTTGCCAGCAGCCAGAATCAGTAGCAGGTATTGAATACCTGCTGAAGACAGAATCTTCCTAAAGCACTGTCAGACGTCTGATTGTGTTACCCCAGAAAAGTTATGTATGTAAAATATAAAAATTTTGCACTGCAATTGTGTAAACAAGGGAAGATTCCTGCCTAACCAGAGCTAGTCAAACAACAGAACTGTTCTTTCCCTTCAGTTCAACACTGGGTTGTGTATGAATTTTGCCTTCTGAAAGATTTTGGCTAATGTATGTGCCTTGTGGCAATGAGACATCTAGGTCATTGCAAAGCCAAAACACCTTCAAAGACCTGGACCTACAATATTGCTTCCCCTAGATTTTTTTTTCTTCAGGTACATGTTTCACTCAATTTCTGAGCTTCACTTGAGAGCACAGGAAATTATCATGTCCATTGAAGTTTCTGAAGCTTGAGACCTTTGTTACAATATACTCCAAAATTTGGTTCAGAATTATGTTTTGTGACCTCCATTGACCATACACTGCATTCTGACTGACAAATGGAGCAGCTATTGTTATGGTTTAAACCCAGCCAGCAAGTAAGCGCCATGCAGACACTTATTCCCTCCAACACCAGTGGGATGGGGGAGACAATCGAAAAAGTGAAAAAATTCATGGGTTGAGATAAAGACAGTTTAATAGGTCAAGCAAAAGCCACACAAGCTAGCATAGAAAAACAAGGAATTAATCCCCACTTCCCATTGGCAGGGAGGTGTTCAGCCACCTCCAGGAAAGTCAGTCTCTGTCACATATAATGGTGAATTGGGAAGACAAATGCCACCACTCCAATCGTGTTCCCTCCCACTTAATTTTTCTTCACACAGCTTTATCTGCTGAGCATGATGCCATATGGTATGAAATCTCCCTTTGGTCATTTGAGGCAGGCTGTCCTGGCTGTGTCCCCTCCCAGCTCCTTGCGCACCCCCAGCCTGCAGTGGTGGGGTGAGGTGAGAGGTAGAAAAGACTTTTTTATGCTTTGTAAGTGCTGCTCAGCAATAACAAAAACATCTCTGTGTTATCAACACTGTTTCTATCACAAATCGAAAACAGAGCCCCATAGTAGCTACTATGAATAAAATTAACTTTATTCCAACCAAAACTAGCACAGTTACTTATGTTAAATGTTTTAAAAGTCTGTCATTCCACTTAGTTTTTGCAGTGAACGTAGGTCTACAGATCTTCTGGTTCTCCTCTACGCAAATATAAAATGTGTACATTCTGATGCTAAAAATATACTACAGTCTGTTGTGGCACTCCAGTTAGGTAAAGAGAACACAGTGGCCCTTATTGTCATTTACTGCTGTTTGTTTGAAACTCTCCTGGCATTTTACAGGCAATAGAGAAAGTAATGAAACTTATTTTCTGACAGATCTGCAGTTTTAGGAGATTTTTTGATTAAAAGAAATGTTTGTCCTTTGTAAAAGAAATTGTAATCACACATCTTTTCTACTCTGCTTTGACTGTTGGTTTCAACATAGACAATGAAGAATACGGATGTGGCAGCAACTTGCAAGTTACTAAAATTTTTCTTTTCATTTAAAGCTTGCATTTTTATATATCAGTCCTTAATGAAACTCAGGAACAGCTTGTCAATCAACAGATGCATCATACCAAGAAGGAAACACTTTAAGGAATGCTGTACACTAATAAAGTCATGGGTTGCATAAGTTTCCAGAAAAGATCCGAATCAGAAGGATCAGAATCAAAAGAATCAGAAGAAAATGCTGTTCTGCAAGCAAGTCTTAAAATAGTCTTAACTTACCAGATGTCCTCCATGAATTGTGAATATTTAAAACTCCTTTAGAAATCTAGGGGTTTTTTTTCATCTAGGGACTGGGTAAATTACAGAGTAGAATACTCTCAGTTTACTAAATATCTGATAATTGTATCTCATCTGATTAAGCACCATTGCTACATGGTTTTGTGTCCCATTTTCAATGTATAATATGATCAATGAATTCCTCTTTTAAAGTCATTTGATACATTGACAAAAAATTGAAAAATACTTTGCTTTAAAACTGGATGATAATATATAAGTTTAAACAGAGAGAGAGTAGCAGAAGAGAGGGTGGAGGAGTGACAAAGTTGACCAGGCACAGTTTGGTTGTTGATGCTGTTTAATAGCACTCTCAGCTATTAAATTCTGACAAACAAAGATTCTGCCTGTAAGTCACTCGTGATTTTTAACATGAACAAATATAAACAAGACAAAGTCTAAGTTCAAAAGTAGGTCAGTGCTATTTACCTGTAGGTGGCAGAAAATGGGATCATAAATCTTTGACTTTAGTTGACTTAGCATGATGATTTTCTTTGTGTTGAAATGTAATGAGTTTTGTGAGCTACTTGGATTTAAAGGTATTTGTATGTAAGCTTTGTTTCCCTGTTTTTTCTTTGTCCTCAGAAAAAGTTTTATTGTGTGTGTGAGTGTCCCCATACGAATGAAGTCAGGCAGAAAGTACAAATCAATGAGTTTGAAACAGCAGCAGTCTCTCCTGAAAACAACAGGACCTGGAGACATATAAGTCTCTAAAGACACACAATCATCTTCAAGCACTGCACAGAATTCTTTAATGCTTGTTCACTGCAGTTATACACTACATAGGATGACTGAAAAGAATGATTTGGTGAATGGAGACGTAGACTCACTAAATAGACTGGTAACACCAGAAAATTTAAGTTCTTACACATGGTAATGTCAGAAAATCGTAAGTTCTTAGGCAGAATGTGTAAAATTGACTTGAAAGTTATTTGGCATGCTTCCTAGTACCATGCACTCCTGTAGGATAATAAAGAAATTCAAACTATGTCATTAATAAAACAGATTGCGAATTTTAAAAAAATAAACCCACTGAATGGTCATTATTCTAGATATTATTAAATCAATGTAAAGTATTCCAACACAAACCTGCCCCAAACCTTTCAAACTCAGAGTGTTTTGTGAGTGTTCCCAGAGCATCCACTGAGACTTAACCTTCTCAATAAATTAAAGCATTATTAAAGCTGCACTAATTATCTGTGTGCTTTCTATTGCATATCAAGAGATTATACTCTTTAAAGCAAAATAGCAAAAAGGACACTTTGCTGTGTCAGGATAATAAAGTCTTCATTACACCCTAGCCAAATTTTTCTCCTTTTTTTCTTTTTTTTTTTTTAATGGGGAAGCTACAGCAATTTTTGCTAATGTTAATAGGCAGTGGAGAGACTTAAAATAAGCATGTACCCTAAGGACACGGATTAAAGAACAAGCTCATGCATTTTTTACCCTGAAGGAGGTGTTCAGTTTGTGGGTCACTGATTCAGCAAGACTGAGATAGAAAGAGCTGACCTGAACACCACATCTTTCAATAGGTATAGAGAGAGGGTGAAGGGGAGCTGTAACCTTTACAGCACCAGCTCCTATATACAAATTGCATTAACAAAACTGCTTCCTGAAGCTGATGGCATTCAGTGTTTTTGCCGTATCAGAGCATTCTCCTTCCAAAATAGCTGGAATTTTGGTCTCTAGCAATGAACCAGACTCTTTGTTTGGGTTTTTTCCTGCCCAAAGGATGGTTTAAAAGGCTAACAAGAGGAAACAACTGCCACATTGCTGCCAAGAATATTAATTTGCTATGGCTGAAGTGAGCACTGGGGTCTTCATGTCCTGGGCATACTTCCCACAGCTCTCTTCTAGAAGCAAGAGTAGGGTTTTACTCACAAGTATCTTGAAGACTTCTACAGACATCAGTGAGGGTAAAGTTAAAAGCTTTTCTTTTTGCCACCTTTTAAATTAAGCTTTTTTCCAACTTTGGAAATTGGCATTTCTTCCCTTGTCCATTAACTTCCTCAGGTTTCTGAAAAGCTGCTTGTGAAAATATGACTATAAGCTCTCCTGTTGTTCCCTTATGGCCTCGTGATATAAGAGAAAGCCTGTGAATGGTCTGGTGAGATATTCCTTCCTTAATAAATCTGCTTTGGGAGCAGACAGGCAATAAATGAAATTGAAATTTACCTATAGCCATTTTAGATTTCTGGAGCCTCTAAATCAAGATACATAACCATCTTTTTAAAGAAAGAACTGATAATTTATTCATTATCATCTTCATTTTTTAAGACGAGAAAAATGGCTGGAAAACAAGGGAAGCCAAATCAGAGAATCAGAGAACCAGAGAATATTCTGATTTGGAAGGGACCCACAAAGATCATCAAAGTCCAGCTCCTGGCCCTGCACAGGACCACCCAAAGAATCACACCATGTGCCCAAGAGTATTGTCCAAACACTTCCTGAACTGTGTCAGGTGCTGTGACCACTTCCCTGGAGACCCTATTCCAGTGCTCAACCACCCTCTTTGTGAAGAACCTTTTTCTAATATCCAACCTAAACCTTCCCTGACACAACCTCATGCCATTCCCTGATCACCAGAGAGAAGAGATCAGTGTCTGCCCCTCTGCTTCCGCTCATGAGGAAGCTGTAACTGCAGTGAGGTCTCCCCTCAGTCTCCTCTTCTCCAGGCTGAACAGACCAAGTGACCTCAGCAGTTCCTCATACGGCTTCTCCTCAAGGCCCTTCACCATCTTTGTTGCCCTCCTTTGGACACTCTCTAACAGTTTAATGTCTTCCTTATATTGTGGCACCCAAAACTGCCCCCAGCACTCGAGGTGAAGCTGCCCCAGTGCAGAGTAGAGCGGGACAATCCCCTCCCTTGCCCGGCTGGCGATGCTGGGCCTGATGCCCCCCAGGACACGCTTGGCCCTCCTGGCTGCCAGGGCACTGCTGACTTGTGTTCAGCTTGCCATTGACCAGGACCCCAGGTCCCTTTCCGTGGCACTGCTCTCCAGCCTCTCATTCCCCAGTTTCTACATCCAATGTTGCCCCATCCCAGGTGCAGAATCCAACATTTGTCTTTGTTAAACTTCATACAGTTGGTGATGGCCCATCTCTCTAATTTGTTGAGGTCTCTCTGCAGGGCCTCCCTGCCTTCAAGGTAGTCAACAGTTCCTCCCAATTTACTATCACCAGCAAACTTACTTAGTATCCCTTCAAGTCCTGCATCCAAGTCATTTATGAATCTTGCTGTCTTTTCCTGGTCTTGACAACATAATACTAGGGGTGCTAAATTACCTCTTCTACAGCAGAAACAGTGGTTCATGTAGCATTTTGGAAGTCATCACCTCAGCAATATTGGACATCTCTCTCCAGAACCACTACAACTGAGACTCCAAAGCTCCTTGAATACAGTCATCAGCAAATTAGTGGTTGAGAGAGCTTATACTGGAACACTGGTTAGAAAGATTCAAATCAAACCACAACACCTCACTGGTTATGAGGAATTCAAGCAATAGTTTTTTTTTATCTAAAAGATAAAGGAATAAAAAAATGAAATATTGAAGTAGTTAATTGTTGTAGCTGTGAAACATTGGGTTTTTATTCATGTAGAATTGGAATTACTTTGATGAACAGAAGTATCCCTAGAAAACCTAATTAGGCAATCTAGTCTCATCTTCTCCACTTATCTAATTCAAAATAGGTCCTTTGACCAATTTTTCTCACTGTCTCAATAATTTCTTTTAATATTAGTCTATAAATAATTTTATATGAAATAAATCAGTTTCAGCATCAGTTATGCAAACAGCTCAGTATCTCTTACAGCCCAGTTGGTAGCTGCTGTAAGGAAGGAATGGGTAGCTGCTGTAAGGAAGAAAAAGGCTTCAGAGATGAAACAAAGGTAATCTTTGTACTGGGTGTCCAGCATCCCATTCTAGTAGGATAACAACTACATTGGGAGTGGAAGGGGAGATCAGCTCCGTATTTCTGGTGTGGCATGGGGGTCTATAACATTAAAACTTAACCTTGTAGACCTAAACTTTTGCTTTTGCTAGAAATGTCATGGGAGAGAAGAAAAAAAAAAGTGTCATAGACCATTAGATTTTAAATGAGTTAATGATCACAAAACAAAGTTTGGAGTGAACCTGGACTTTTTTTTTTTCTTTCATTCTTTTTAGGTCTTTCTGAAAATTTTTTACACAAACCTAACTTATATTGCCAGTAGTCATCATTCTCATTTTTCAGAGGGAGAAAAAAAATCTATTATTTTCCTGTATCACATTAACATTCATAAAATCTGGTATTTTTAGGTCAATTTTACTTAAATGTTTCTGTAGTTTCAACTTTTTTTTCATAGGAAACCTCAAAGTACTGTGCTTAACATTTGGACTAGAAAGTGGTGAATATTATGATCTTTTTCTGTGTCTCAAATCAATGAATTCCATTGTTTTATTTTAATCTCAAAAAATGTGATGATTTACCAGCTTTCTCATGAAGTTAGGCAGTTAAATTCTGAAGGTCAGAGCAACTATGACCCTGCTCAGTCAACAACTGGAAAACACTAGATGAAACATTAAATGTGACTCAGTGTTCTTCCTACAAGGAGTTGTTGCCAAGAGCACAATCATGGGTATAGGTATTTATTGTGTTCAGGCTTCAGTAAGCTTCATGATGATAATTAATTCATAAGATAAGGAAGGTATACATGATTAAGGTCATTTCATCGCCAAACAAAAAGTGAGAAGTTGTCTCTTAGTCTTGGTGTTTGTGCTATTTATAAGTCCAAGTTCAGAGGAGAGTCTAGAAACCAAAGGCTGCTTTGATGATTTGTGCGACATGTCTTCAAATGAAGAAGCAAATATGATGGAAAGCTCCCTAGGGGGTTTCTTCTGCCTGCAGGCATAACCTCTTTTTTCTTCGGATTTAGTTTCAATTAACTCCTTGTCAGCTATGTGCTGAGCTCAGCAAGGCACCAGACCAGTCAGCAGTCTCCATAAATTGTGACAAATAAATATATTTGAATATAATCTGAATAATTTATCAGCGTCCATCGTATCCTAGCCTTTCTTCCACGTTGGTTTGTTAACCATGCATATGATGATTCAGTATTACTTTGCATTTTTGTATGGTTATTTATAGTCCCACTCAGTGTCTGCAAAAAGATACTTTCTCTAATGTGACTATAATTTGCATCCCTTTTTTCAGTCGTAGTGAATGGATCTCTAGGTATTTGGTTTATATGTTTTTATGGTCTACATTGCTTTATTTTCTACCTTTAGGTTTTCTAAGTAACATCTAAATCAGTGTATCCCCAAGACATGTAAATCACTTATTACAGGTAGACTCAGCAACTATATCTATATTTATTATTATAAAAGGGTTTGACCTACATGATTAATTTAAATGCAGCCATAAAAAAATGTTTACCAAGAACAAGGTACATTTTAGAATGCATTTGAAAGCTGTCTGGAGCTGACTGACAAAAGAGACATCTTTAATTGTTACCTCTAGCCATGATCGGATATTAAAACACATTTTATGTACTATACCTTGAAAGCCAGCTTCTGTTCTGCTCTCATAGGGTTGTTTGGTATGTCAGAAACAGTGATAAATGACACTGTCTAGGCTGAGGATTTCTACAAAAAAAAAATCATCATCTCATCCAAGAACATGATGATGAGACAAAAATTTTATAAACAAGACCAAAACTAATCAGCAGGGTGTCGGGGTACCTGGTGATCTGAACTTATCCTAGCTGCGTAACCAAGTGAGAACTTTGATAAGTACTTATAAGTATAGGAAGGATAGCTACCTGAGAAATTACTTCAGAAGTCGTTTTATGGATATGTCATGTTCCTACAGACAATGTCCACTCATGAATCTTCCAGATGTCTGTTAGAAATCATTATGGAATTCCTTAGTATGTGTAGGTTTGGTTTTCTATCACTGGTTAACACCTGGGAAGGTCCTAAGGAACCTAAGTGGTATTCAGCTTCTGCTTACATACCAGAAGGATACAGGGAAGTTACTGAGCTAGTTGCAGAGGTATATTATATAGATAGTCCTTTTAAAAAAGACCAAAATGGAAGATGGGAATTCCATTCAACAACACTTCATTTGAGTAAGTAGTCTAAAATACCACTTCCCTCCAAATATTAAGTTCTTTTCATTATATTCACTGTACAAATTAATAAAAACCTAGTATTGTAATAAGATTAATAATTTCCAAGCATGTTTGTTACTATGTGTGCTTGTTACTGCTCAAAAGGTTGAAGGTTTTCCTGCATTTTAAGTATTATGAAGAATGCAAACAAATACAGACTGAATTTTTTACTGGTGGTGTGGTGTGGCAGGACATCCCCTCTCTCTCATGGCTGGGGCATTTGGAAGAGATAAGTTAGGCTAGATTAATAGCCCAGTGAGGAGCCAGAGAGCCCAGCAATGGGTCAGAAAGCCCAGCAGGAGGTCTCCTCCAGGCTCCTGCGAGTCTGAGATCAAGCCCCGAGTACACATCTTGGTATGAGAGCAGATGTAGAAAGAGATAAAGGAAAATAAACATCGGTGACCAAACCACACGGTTCTTATGTCTATAAAAGCACACGCAAATTATCACAGAGCAGAAGTCTCTTACACACCTCTTTGAGAACGTGTGAGATTTCTCCCCAAAGCTGGACGCAGTTTTGAGATTACTTTTCCGGGAATTGAGAGAAAGGACTTCGGTGTGTACTCCATCAAAAATTAGATGGTAAGAAAC
>VZTE01001371.1:345000-368320 GCA_013397775.1 Eulacestoma nigropectus | reverse complement strand
TTATTAAAGAACTTGCAGATGAGAGTGGATTTTGGGGTGCTGGACACCTCAATAAAGCTACTGCCTGCTGCCAGAGGCCTGGGCAACAGACAGGAGCTGATTTAAACCTACACCATCCATTCATAACATGTGGTTTAAGCCCAGCTGGAACTTAAGCATGGCCGCTCATTCAACCCTCCTCTCTTCCCCCCACCCCAGTGGAATGGGGAGGAGAACCAAACGTAAAACTTACAGGCTGAGATAAGAACAGCTTAATAATTAAAAACAAAGTAAAACAAAATAATAATAATAATAATAATAATAATAGTAATAGTAATAGTAATAATAATAGTAATAATAATAGTGGAAAAAATCTCCAAACGAGTGATGCACCATACAATTGCTCACCACCCTCTGACCAATGCCAGGCCCCTCTTTCTGAACTCGGATCAGTGCCCCCTTCTGGGTAACTCCCCCCAGTTTATCTAATGGGTATGACACTCTATGATGTGGAATATCCCTGTGGGCAGTTCAGATCATCTGTCCCAGCTATGCTTCCTCTCAGTTTGTTTTGTGTATCTTCTCACTGGAAGAGCATGAGACACACACATAAAAACATCCTTGACTTAGAATAAACACAGCTTAGTAAAACCCAAAAGATCAGTGTGTTATCAACATTATTCTCATTCTGAATCCGAAACACAGCACTGTACCAGCTACTGGGAAGAAATTATCTCAGCCAAGACCAGGACAACTGGCCTTTGTCTAACATAGCATAGTGAGCATAGCATAACACAGTGAGGATATTGCGTGATGAAACGTGGCCTAAAAAAATTAAAGCAAGCACTGAATGTTACAGCTTGTCTTTGAGAATTTCTGCAAACTTGGTGACACCTCAGATGCCTGTAGAAGGTGCCTTGAGGATGATCCCCACTGATTTCCTATTAAAGGGTCATTTTCTAAGAGATGTGTAGCAACTCAATGCAATTCTATGATAAGGGAAAGGAAAGAAGCAGTAAAGCTTCAAGACACATTTTTTATTATAATTATTATTATTATTATTATTATTATTAGCAGCAGCAGCAGCAGCAAGGGGGAAAATAGATTAAACTGGCTAAGACCACATACAGTATCTACTAAAAGTGATAAATATTGGTAGCCAAGTGGCAGAGCAGGATCTAGCTATTGCAGGACTGTGGATATACTTTTTTTTGTAAGTCTGGTAGTGCTCAGTATTTTCATTAAAAACCAGGATAATGGAATGAAATTATAAGAAAATGTTAAAATTACATTGGTCAGAAAGGGAACTTAGGCCCTTTGGAAGACAGCCTCTCAGTTCAAAATGGTCCTTTGCAACTAGCCATGATCATCAGTTGTCTTGATACTAATGGTACCACCAAAGAGACAGTACTTGCTAGGTAGGCAAGCAAAGGGGACCAGGATTGCACTAAGAGGTAGATAATACGCACTAGTAGCAATAGAAAGGCCTTTACTCAGTGTAATACATTAATTTCACAAGGCATTTACAAAAATTTTAGAATTAAAATGACATCATCAAAATGACACCAAAAACACTTGGAAAATTTGAATGTCAAGACAGGTTAAAGGAATTTGCCGCTGCTAGAGAAGACTGTGACTGAATTTTCCAATATAAAAAGTTGCTATTAATGAGCATGATCAATTGTTCGTCATGTCCCATGAGTGCAGTATGTTTAGTATTCAGCTTAACTTACAGCAAAGAATTTTTGGATAGATGAGGAAAACATGCTTCTTAACATAAGACTAGCCAGAACAGGCTGTTTAATAGGCTGCAGAAACAGTATAATTTCAAGACATAAGTCACACAAGTTTCTGACGTGGACAGCCTGCCTACACTTGAATTGTCTCAAAACAAGGAGATAAATAATCTTTCAAGGTGAGGGCTGTTTGCTTCTTTTGTTTTGGCTTTTTTTTTTTCCCCCATTAATGTGATTTTTCTGTTTATGAAATTTTGTACTTAAAAGATAAAATTTACTTTTCTGCTTAACATTGTGTATTCCACAAACCCATGATAATTTTTCGTGTTCAAAACATCACATCCAGATTATCAAACAATCTGTGAGCTATTAGGCTTGTAGAAAATTCCCACTATCTTGCTTAGCTGTTCTTGATATAGCAGTAATAATGAAGCCAATATGCTAAACCAGGTTTCTGCTAGATCAGCTACATGCAATCACTAATGCATAGAAAGTTTCTACATAAAATTATTAAAATAAACCATACAGATGATAAATTGTAGAAATGGGACAAAAATTAGACTACTAGTATATTAAACTCATTAATGAGAATCTTAGACAAAAGATGATGTAGGACTATGCAAAAAGCTTTAGAAAAATATTTTGAAATCCCATAAAAACTACAGAACAGAAGATGTCAGCCTTTGAAACAATACCTGATGAGGAATTATATAGCCAGAACATCATGTTGCCAGATGGTTATCAGCAAAATCCAAAGGATATATTCAAGAAGGAAATAAGCAAGCTTTAGAACTACATGCAACTCTTACTTAAACCATGGTCCATGGTAAAGCTTTTGGAGACACAGGAAGAAAATGCAGATGAAGAAACTGTGAGTCTTCCATAATGAAAGGAACAAAGCGATACAACTTCTGAAAAAACCCCACAGTTTCACACAAGTGAAGAGGTTGAGCCAGAGACAATGACTTAGAAAGATACCCTGAGATAAAGCATTAGAGCAGATCATTGTGATTACGGGAAAAGAGCATGTCATATCCACCTGTAAACCTTCAGTTGAATAGGAGTTGAGCAATAAAACTGCCTGTATCAGCTTAGTCACATAATAACTCAGCTGATCGTACCAGCTAAGGAGAGCTATTACTGTTTTGTCCAAGAAAATACTGGTGCTGCCTCTTTTTAAGTTTCTATGAATCAAAGGAAGAAGAAAGATTAGATACTTTACTAATACTTATAATTCCTATTGAGATCACAATGTTCTTTTAGCCAGATTCCAATACATTTGTAATATGAGGGCAATGAAAAAGTTTGCAGTCTACTCTTCTGATATATATGACTAACTTATTCCAGAGGACCTATACTACTACAGCTCATGTTGGTAATATTAATTGCATAAAACTAGGCTGATGAATGAGAAGACAGTTGGAATGACTGTGAGAAGGCAAAGTTAAAAGAAAGAATCATAAATTCAGGGAAAACAATCAAAAAATTGCAAAATCTAAGTAGGAAATAGGTTTCAGGAGAATGCCATAGTGACAATGTTAGATTCATATTCTAGCCAAGTTCCTTCAGGAATGAGTATTCAAAAGTCTAGTCAATGTAATGAAAGAAAGAAACAATACTCAGGTAATATTGCTAAATAAGAAGCTTATGGAAGTTAGCATTACAATAATTACATACAAATCGGTGCCATTGTTGCTTTTTCATACAAGTTTCTCCTATTAACACAAACTGCAATCCTCCCGTATTCTCAATCTTTTAAGTTTGTTGTTTAACATCACTGAAATTCAAAATGTAAATGAAAGGTTTTAGCCACGGGAGAAAACATGGACGTAGACCTTGAGGGAAAGAACTGGAAATTTTGAACTTCATACTTCTATAGGGCCTTACATGTTCAAACTGCTGTATGAGCATTCATTAGTGAAAAATGTCTCCTTTCATCATCTCATGCTAATTACTGAGAGAAGAAACAAATGTTAGTAGCACTAATGTACACTGCACAAGATAGTACCCTGCCATGTATTAATTAGCATGAGAGTAGGAAAGAAAACTGTCTTTAGGAAATATCTCAGAAATACAAAAGGTGCAGGAAGGGAAAATCCTGTTTCAAAGTACTTGAAGGTAACAAGAAAAAAAGCCAAACAAAATAAGCAAATCTGAAAAAAAGAGCTGACTGCAATGTTTTGTTGTTTTTTTCAATTGTCATAATGAAAGAGGAAGTATCTTTTAATGATGAATCTTCACTCATTCTCATTTAGCTTGTTGCCTGTATTCAGGTAAAAGAGTAACTGTCTGCACCTCAATTAAGAATTATTACTAAGTCATCTTTGATTATAACCCTATTTGTTCCCCATATTGAGCTTGTAAATCACACAAGTTGAGCACTGTTGATACCCTTCAGGGTGAAGACTGATTTCTCAAACATTTCTTGGAATCTCTCTCTTCCCCTAGGCATTCTCTTACTGGAATTTTAATGTGATTTTCCACTGGTTTGTTCTCTTTTAGAAGTCTGTGGCAACATTTCCTTTTTGTTTTAATCAATTTTCCCAATGATTTTCTTTTTCAATAAGAAATGCAAAACTTCGTAATACTTTGAAGAACAACATCTGTTCATTTGCATGGAGAAAATTTTATTTTGTCTGTTATTTTTCATTCCACTAGTAATTGACATGCGAGGAAAATTAAAGTATCTTCTGGCAGAAGGAAGGGAAATAAGAATTATTTTTTCTCATATGTATATGAAGTGAAAGCTATACAGTTGTTTAAAATTATAACAAAGATGTTGTATTTAAAAACTTTGAAACAAACAACCAAAGCCAAGATATTATGACTGTTAAAAGATAATTTGCTCTAGAACAGGCATTGTCATTAAATAAAAATAGCCATTTCTGTACGTCAGGCTAACGTTCCTCAAAGCCACATGTGGAAAGTGCTATTAAATTTTTCAAGAACAGGAAAGCTTAGTCCAGTAGGAAGTGGCTTTTTCTCCCATCACCTCTGTGAGTTTTGAAATCTTTATGGTATGAGATACTGCTTAAAAATGTAACTCACATCTGGTTTCTGAAGTTTTTAGGCACATGAGGAAAGACAGAATATCTGGCAAAATTCAGAGTTGATTAAGAGAGGACTTCAGCCATGTGGGAAATCATATTACCACATGTGATTTAAAAACATAGGTGAGGACTTAAACAAATAGAGTAATAATTTGTTGTTGATTTACCCATAAACTCAAGGGTATGCTTGAAAACTGCAAAGTAATTCAAGGGACTAATACTGTATATGTTAGTTATGCACATTCCTTCTTAACTGATTTGTCACAAAGCTTCTTCCCTGACAAAGAAACCTTTTTCTTTTTTTTTTCAAGAGTCCATTACAGCCTCCTTCATATCTTTGTTAGCAAAAGGGTTAAGTGGATGCTAATTGCTCTGATATATTTTTTTCTATAAGTACCTCATAATGTCATTTAAGGGCTTCCTAACAGAAATATTTTGAAAACCAAAGCAAAAGCAAGCACAGAGAATTCTCTGTAAAGCCACGATACATATCTATGATATTACACATTGGATGAAGGTCTCTGTGTTTTACCATAAGTCTACAGGGTGTGGAAATAGATGGGGTAATGGTTTTTTTTTCACTGTTAATTATCTGTTTTTCTTACTGTTAATTATCTATTTTTCCCAGGAGAATCAAAAAATCATCTCCACTGTAGAAAAAATATGAATTACGTGGAAGAAAATTACAATGAATTTAGAATTCAATATTCAGCTTTTAAATTTACTTTATTGCACAAACTTTACACGCTTTGACTTCACAATTTAAAGAAAAAAAAAAGTTCCAGTAGGGATACTTATTTCAGGTAGCAAATATTGAATCATATTTGAATGCAGAAGTAAAATCTCAATAAAAACAATAACAAAAAAGTCAATTTGCAAGTATTTTTTTCCATATAAGTAATTGAAATTATGAATAATTTGTGAATATATTTTATTCTGACATATTCAAAAACTAATTATAAACTTCTAAAATCTTAAGTTCGTAAGTTTCAGTTTTCTGCCTGTAAAATATACTGGTATAATTCTCTGAGTCCTCCTACTAAGTTAGCTAAGTTATATTTTGCATGCAAGTGAAATTACCTATTTTCAATATTTCAGTAACTTTGTCAATGGTGAAATTTAGAGCTTGGAAGGCAGCAAAAGAAACAAGTAAATGCATAAATTTAGAGGACATAATCTTCTGTATTTGCGCCATATATAGCAGTCTCAGTTGTATCTTATAGATGCTGGTGGTATGGCAAAGCTCCAAATCATTTTCTTACCTGAAAGTGGACATTAAAATGTGTCAGTCATAAATCAGGTAAAACACTGAAGATTTTTTCATTGTTCATATATTCAAAGAACTGTACAGTTTAAGTCCCTTGTAGAGGTGTTGTTGGTTTGTTGTTCATTGGTTTGAGGTTTCTTTTCTCTTTTGGTACTTTAGGGACATTATTTCAAAGCAATGAAATAATAAAATAGATATATTTTTTTCCTCTGGAATCTTCAGAATTGTTTATTTAAAAGTATATATATATATGCTATGAGGATATGGACACTATTTTAAGAAGATTCAAGAGACACATTTAGGACTTCATGTAACCTTCAGTCTTACTGTCTGGAGTATTAAAAATGGACACTTTTATATTTTGAACTTGATTTTACTTTCCTTGTTTCCACATTGACTTTCTTGGACTACAGCACTTATTCTATATGGAAAATTTTTGAGAAATATTTGCTTATAATACATGCAAGGCATTGATAAACAGATAACAACAGACACCATCTGAAATAAGCATCACCCATAACAAGCTGTCAGACAGAGTATATCCATTGGAAAGTAATATCATAACAATCCATAACATTTTTATCACAAAGCCATTGAGATTTTGCATGCATCATCCTTGGTATTCCAGCATCTGGAATAAAGCCAGTGGAAAAATCTACAGACCTAGAAATCTGTGAAGTATTTTCCCTTACTGGAGAGAGTAGCTAGCAGTGACTTTGCTCCAGTTCTGCGCTGTTCGTTGTGCCAGGGTTTCTTTGCTCTGTTTATTAAGCTGGCGACACAGGAAACGCTAACTCTGGCATTGCAATTCTGTTTGCAATCAGAATTGGTTGTTTCAGTCAGAAAAGCCAAGCTGAGAAAGTGGTAGCATACTGATCATCTCTCAGTAACTTTTCATCCGAACTTCCTCAGGGAATGTGAGGGAGGAAGGGGACTTTGATCAGAAAGCCAGTGCCTGAACAGCTGAAAAGCAAGTTTTCACTCAGCTCAGTCACGTCATCTCCTTTTAGAGTAAAACATCTGGGCATCTGGTGGGTCCAGTGTGTTGGACTGAAAATCAGTGGCAATGGAAAACTGCATGTGGTGGTGAGGACGCTCAAAAGAACAAGA
Organism: Eulacestoma nigropectus; assembly: GCA_013397775.1. NCBI lineage: Eukaryota > Metazoa > Chordata > Aves > Passeriformes > Eulacestoma > Eulacestoma nigropectus. The sequence continues at coordinate 361,178 of VZTE01001371.1, read as the reverse complement.
CCGAGATCCTTGTTGCAATTGAGTTTCTATGTCCTGTTACACCATATGCAACTATGCAGAGAACTAAGATATTGCTCAAGATCCACTCAAGCTGTTCTAGGCAGGAGCAGTAGTTTATTTAGATTTATAGAAAACATGTTAATAAAGATCAACTAGCCCATTCCCTAGCCCAAAAGCAGGATCAACTGAGAGGATGCAACGGATGGAGCTGGTGTAGGCAGTACTGAGCTGCAGTCCACCCAGCATGTCAACATCTGCTCTGATATGAAGAGCTGAGACATAAAGGTCTAATTAAAAAAAAAACAAAAAAACCCAAAAAAACCTTCCTGCTGTTCCCACATTTTTTTCTTTCTTGAGAAGTACAGTCCCTCATCATATTGGTAAATCTTACTGTCACTGCACTTCATTGTTAGTTACATCTATCCTAGGAAATTAAATCTGGCAGAAGTACGGTCTGAAGTACAGGCATGAGAGCATCTCATGCAGACGTCTGCTTGCTTTCAGGCATGGCTGCAACCTGTGCCAAATAACCTCTGCCTGGCTCCAGTTCAAAAGATAGCACAAGCCAGAGATGCTTCTCAGTATGCAAACAGTGAAACCTGAGGAAACACGAGGGTTTAGTCACACAGAAAAACTCTGCTATGCCAGGGCCACAGAACAGGATCTGGTCAGGTTTTCTTATATTAGTACAGTTATAGTCACTAAGGAAATGAGCCAAAAATCTAATTTTCCTTCAACTTTTCTCATCTTTGGTGGTCTGGGATTGATCATTTCTTACTTTTGGATCAGATTCCCGTGTTTACTGTTGAAGAAACAGGGATACATTCTTGTCCCTCTACCAACACATATTTCTGGCATCACAGAATTCAGCAGTCACAAATTTTCAGTACTTAGACCAGATGAACAGGAGGCTCACAGCAGAACCCGAAGCTGGATCCGTACTTTTGGAATTCTATACCAATAACTGAGTCTCAGGACTGTCCTTTATGTTACCTAACAAGTGTTTACTGTTTGACTCTGTCTTCATGGCATTTTGTTACAAAGGTGATGTTGCATTTGTATCCCAAGTCCCTTAGCACATTCTGAAATCTGTCAAATTAGTCGTGTTTCCATTCATAGCACATTACAAACAACCCAGGCCAGCTCGATGCATGAATTACGTGCCAAAAAGGCACAGTATAGACACCATAATATGAACATAACATCGCTCCCAAAATTGACTGTAAACTGAATGCAAGCATAGGGAGGTGCTTAGTTATTTTTCAGGAGAAAAGAAAATTATGCATCAGGATAAGGAAATCGTGCATTACATATATTATGTGCAATAGTTACATTACCATTTAAGTCTGTTCCAAGGAGTTCTATTTTACACTTGAAAAAGTCCTTTAAGTCTGCCATAGGCCCTCTGAATTCTTCACAATGTTGACTTCTTTCTACTCAATAATGACATAAAACACACCACCATCAAAACAAAATTATGTAACATTCCTATGGCAAATAAAACAACTGCTTACATGGAAAATTAATATTAGGAGAGCAACACATTTTTGCCATCTTCTAATACAATTTTGCTGCTAGAAATGTCAGAGGAAATGTACAACTGTGAGATGGTGCGGCTCCTTGTGGCACAGCAAGGACTGCTCTTTGAAACAGAAGCCTGCTATCTGAAGTGGCCACTAGTAGCCTAATCAGTATTTTCACTCAGTACTGCTTTCTTAATCTGAGAGCCAAATCAGATTCGTATTCCAAGGCATTGCTTCTTAAACAATAAATCAAACTGAAATATTGCTTGGCCATCTTCCAATGGGCCGCTAAATTCTAGTTCCTTCAAAAATTAGAGATCAGAATCACTATCAATGTAGGGAAAAAAAAAAGTATAAGCTTTGATCTGTGAGTATATTGTCTCTATCAGCATTTTCAATTCTTTCTTACTGTTACAGCCATTTTCAAATGTCTTGAAGCACTGCTGAAGAACAAGCAACAGATAAAGATGCCTAGTAATCTTAATCTAAAAAAAGAATCACTATTTTTCAGTGATTCCAAGACTTTAGTCCTCACGCAAAACCCTCTAACTGTAACCAACCAGACTCTGTATGTGCTGATTTGGCAGCATTGTGCCAATTTGCACTGAATTCTAATGCATTACACTTGGCAAAATCTGGAGTGTGTGCTGGCCTTGACGTTGAGTAGGCAAGTATATGTCCCACATAACAAATTGTTGTCTGACTGTATTTTTTGGTTTTGTGGGGTATTTTTATTACCTAGTAGCTAGGCAGCTCAGAAACTCAACCATCTACTTCATCATTTAGGAACAGCTTTTGGATTTGCTACAGTCCCTAGAGGATTTGGGGTCTTCTGAACTAATCAAGTATTTATAATAAATAAATAGTGTTTTATGTCTGTGATAGAAGAATTTTTCTCCCCACTAATGATCCTCTGGCCAGTCTAGGAACTGAGTACTGCTGTTGGATGAAAAATAGATATTGCAATACGTTGCCTGAAGGGGATTATACCAGAGAACAAAATGAGGGAGGACCTTTCCCATGGGTAGCCATACAACTGTAAAATTCTTTTTTGCATATTCTTATTGTGGGAGTTTATTTGGTTTTGAATGTTATTTGGATTTGAATGAATACTAAGAACATTTTTTCTTCCGTAACTTTCTTACTTGCACAAAATTCTACATTCCATAGAATATTTAAGGAAAATATTAAAATCTTAAATTAATATAAAAAAGCTCCACTGCCACGGATGAAGTCACAGTGGTTGACATCAACTGAGAATCTATCACAGAAATGAGATGTGGCTAATGGTTGTGAAGTGCACTTCTTTTTGTAAATTGTGGAAGACAAAAATGTGATATTTTTAGAAGCAATATTGTAAGAGACAACTTATGCATGCATGATATTAATGGCATAAGACATTAAGCTCTGAATGATTGCTTTTCCTTGCTTGCATACCAATGCACTATTTTATATTTAACTAATATCTCAGATGGTTATCTCTTCTTCCACCTCCTTTATTTATATAAGTTGTTTTCTCCTTTTTCTCTTTTGCACATTTTGTTTGTCTTGTTATTTTTAGGGTCTGCACGTTTATTTTGGGAATAGGTTTTGTCTGTTAGAATGAGTCATGCCCTACCTCCTTCTCTCATCCATACAAGCATGCAGGCAGAACTGAAATGTCCTTTACGTCTTCAGAGCAGGAAAAGAGTCTCTTGGTAGCATGTAATCTATTTCATATAATAGAGCTCTTACCACAGGTGTACAGTGAACAACAGCTACTTTTGACTTGTTTATAGATGAGTTTGGTTTTGGTTTGTTTTTTTTTTAAATCCCAATGGAGATAATCTCCACTAGATTCACATTTCTTTTATGACCTGAAGACTAATGCAAAATTGTTGGGTTCTTTACTATTTAGTAAAACATATACTTATTTATTCTTATATAATTTTTCCATGCTTCTCATATTGTGATGTCAAAATTCAGTGCATGGCCATACATTATTTTATAGACAGTGTGTTTTGTGTCTCCACTGAGAACTTACATTTCATAATTTCTGTTATAAAAGTGAAGTTTTTGGTACAATTGTGCATTTCCTTTGTAGGCAAGTAATATTTTATTCAGTTGCATGTCTGTATTCCCTTTGAGCTGAGATGTGTTCATGATGGCCATCAGTCATGGTAATTGTATTATCTCTTGCACTTAGGATAGTGATCCTTCTGCTTCCTTGACACACGCACACACATGTGATGCATACGTGTCATACATACAGGGAAGTGCCAATTCTAAAAGACAATTTCTTGGAATATATTGTATATATTTTATAAGTAAGTGTAGCTACCTTAATCAGCAATTTTGACTTTTTTTAAAGATATATTTATGGATAAAACCTCACATTAAAACTGGAGCTATTGAGAAGAATTAGAAAGTAGGTTTCTTTGAATAATTACATCAGCATAACCACTGTAAGCATAAGTTACTCTTTTTTAAAATTTCAGTCATGGCCACAATATGTAAGATAACCTTTTTTGTTCCACTTTCAACTCCCACACTTCACTCAATTTTTCTTCTTAAATTAGATTAGAATCTCTTGAGTAGAAGCAATTACCTTGATTCCTTAAATTCTCTGTCAAAAAAAGAAGGTGTCTGAAACACGAGGAAGGAACAATCTTCAAGACTGTTTGTCCTTTGTTGAAAAATCTGACAATCACTTTCCAGGGAAGAACTGAAAAGAAGAGGAGGAGATGAGGAGGGAAACAAAAAAAAAAAAAAGTCAGAAACAGCATATGCACTTGTATTTGTATTTTACATTTTTTTAACTTTATGTTCATAGGTCAAAAACTATGATTATTTTGAATTTGAGTAATTTGTAAACTTTTAATCCTTTAACTTTGTCTGCATGGATCTTTGTGAGGTAGATTCATGAGAACATTACGCAAGCCTGTGTAAATTAAAACAGTGACATAGTGGATGTATGAAGTTCGTAAACAATTATATTTTTGGACCTTAGAGTCACAGATATACACTGAAATAATAGTCATGTAGGGAAATAAAGTTTGTAGATTTCTTATAATATACAGATTTGTCCAGTGAGTCTAACTGAACTTGAGACTAAGTTTGCATGAATTGCATATAGAAGGATCGAGAGAGAGAGATGTGGAAGGGAAAGCAAATGTATAATGCATATGCAGCAGTTCAATGCACAAAAGGAATCTGATGAATACTTTATAAGCCTAATTTATAAGTGCACCCTGACTCCTTCAGTGAGCACTGTTTAAATTAAAAGTTCGTACATCCTGTATGGCATTCTCAGATTGTATCAACACCTCAGAGTACTTTGTCTCATTCCTAGCAATGGAATGTGGGTTTTGTGCACATTTTGCAGAGTAAAATGAGCCCCAGTACTGAGACATACAAAGAGGATATGGCTATGAACTTCCAAAGTGTGTTGGCTCATTTCCTTGAATTTTTCTAATCGCTTAAAAATCTAATACATACGGGAATTTTTGTCAGCTTAGTTATAAAGCTACTGCTAAACACTCACTGAATAAGTTACAGATCTCACACGCGGCTCATGTAGGCCAAGACAGAGCAGTTGAGTTAAAAGGACTACATCAGTGGATGTTTGATAATTTAGACTTCCACTGCCTTCTCAAATAATTGTTCCTGCAAAGTAAGGAGAAGGATAGAGACGATTTGCTTTCTCTAAGAAGTGACAGGATGGACATGTCTTTATGGAAGAGTGATACCTCCAAAAGCTTAGCTTTAGAACACCTCCATTAGGAATGGCATGTTCTAAACTCAGAGCAAGTGAGTTCTAAACTCCTTATCCAACAAAAAAAGCTTAAGTAGTGCCTGGAAACTTACAGGTACAAATTAGATTGAGATTAAATTAATCAGTTACATTAATTTTCAGGTCAAAAACAGTTAACTATGTATTGAGAAAGATTCTTGTTTTCTCAAGCTGAATCATTAACTACTGTCTTCCCAAATGCATAAGATGTACCAAGGTAAGTGTACACAGTATTATGGGCAAGTCTATAGATCTGCATATTTATCAAATGCCTGACTTTAGGTCCAGACACGTGACGAAGGAAAAAAGGACCATGAAAACTATGGATTATCAGTGAAGGTAACTAGTGTGTTTACAAAAGCAAGAACCCCATCTGTTTTACTAACAAGACATTCTGTCAGCAAGAACTACCAACAGAAGTTATCCCTTGTATGCACTGAAGAACATATTTTCCCAGATCTTTTCCAACTGCAACATACTATTATAATTACTTTTAGATTTAATTTCTCTAAATTTGGGCATACGAAAAAATAATTTACTTTAGCTTTCCAGTCAAATTACTTTATAAAGTTTTCATGCCCTTTTTTGCTATAAATTTTAAAACTAAATTTTTATCCTAAGAAAATTTCAAACTTGGTTATTTTTTTTTACATTATTAAAAGAGTTTCAGAGAGGGTTGTTTTATCCTGTTTTCCAGTGTCTGCATCTTCAACCAAATTTGGCACTATAGCCTCTTTTCTAAGCAAACACTGAAGAATTAAATGCTTCATGGGCACGGTACTACAAACTCAAGCTCATATAATTAAAATAAAGTATATTTGATTGTGAATCTGTATTATTTCAGTGATATAAATCAGCAATAATACTGACCTTTTTTTCTCTTCCTTCACTTTTAAAAAATGAACGGTATTGCAATAAATGAGGGTGTGTTTACTTAGGAAATGTGATATCAGGAGCTGATATAATTATCTTAATCACTGAAGCAGTGTCTAGATAGTAGAATTTTAACTGAAGATTTAGGCAAATCTGGGTTATCCGTCAGCAGGAAGGGTGAATCTAGTGGTGGTGCCTCTAAAGGAGTAAGCAAAGTAATGTCTGTAGGTAAAGGGAATAACAAACAAGAGGCAAATGTACAAAGATTTGATGTCAAGTAAACACTGTGATTATGAGTACTAAAAGCCTCTAAAGAGAGATTTTTTCACAGTAGTCTGTGGCCATGTTTTGTATAACACAGAAAATAAAATAAGCCCAGAGCACTGAGGTGACAAAGCTCCTACAGAGCAAAGGTACAGGCTGTCCTCACACCTGTGCAAACTAAGTCACATGATTCTCAACACAGATTCGGATCTCAGATCTCTCAGCTTAGGGAGCTGCCAGCGATGCTGAGGATCCCGTAACTGGTTTGGACCTATGAATATTCAAGCTGCAAATTCGAGCACCTGAAAAACTGTAGATCTTAGAAGATCCACTAGAGAAGGTTATATTTTATGTTTCTCCTGGTGAGAGTAAAACCAATACTTTCTATTTCATCAAAATGAGGAGAAAGATCCCTCAGCTGAATGTTTTTGAGTCCATAACCCTTTGGAGGAAGATGACATTTTCTATGGAAATCTGTGCTACACTATTAGATTAAAATACACGAGGCAGGTACGTACTGAAGGACATAATATATGCATGATGGAATAAAAGAGAAATGTCACTGTAGCACAAAGAGGTTACTAGAGGTTATTCTCTTAAAATCTTTCAATCTGGGGGAGGTAGAGAGGGAGGCAACTTTTATATCAAAAGGTCATTTTGGTCTAGCAGTCTAGAGCTATTCAACTAGATAACCTGTTTTTCTCTCTATGTTTGTTCCGTTCTTTCAAGTCAATGTCTTTAGCACTCAAAACCATCTGGAATGAAATGTTTACTTTTGAATGTAAAATAATTGCTTTTCCCCTCTTTAATTAAAAAAAAAAAAGGCAAAAATAGGTATATTATGAAAACATGCACGTATATAATGCATGCATGTATACATAGAATCACTTAGGTTGGAAAAGACCCTTAAGATCATTGAGTAAACCCAGAAATGCCAAGTCTAACCTGGGAACACGCTGGCTCATGTCCAGCCACTGTCAAAGAGCACCAGCAGGTCCTTTTCCATCAGGCATCTTTCCAGCCACTCTTCCCTTAGCCTGTAGAGCTGCATGAGTAACGCAGGGCTCCACAGGGGGTCGTGGGGAGGGATGGAGTCGCTGCGATATAACCAAAAGCGCCTCTGGCAGGAGATCGCTTCGGCTTGTGCAGCCTGGTACGAGCAAGTCAACTTTCCACACCCAAGCCGATGGCAGGCACTGGGCACACGCTCCCACCCTAGCTGGGATGGCCCACGTTTTACCAGAGACAAAGAATCAGGAGGGCTCCTTGTGTGGAATTCCGAAGGGCTTTTACTCCATCTTCGAAGGTGTCCAGGGACAAAGAGGCTGAGCCTGGGTTGGGTGAAGGCTTACATAGGGTTATAGAGCCAATGATCTGAGGGCACAGGGGCGGAGAGGGGGACCAGGGCAACCAGACAGACCAAATTAGCATACAGCAGCACTGGCAGATGGGTGAGGTAGTTTTCCTCGTACCCTGAGTCGGGTGAGTTATTTATGTTTAGCTAACCCACCAGCAAGCAGTCTCACCAGAGCTCTCTGGTCCTTCAACCCTCACTACAACACATGGGGTTGTTATGACTCAGTGGCAGGACCTGGCTCTTGGCCTTGCTGAACCTCACACAATTGGCCTCAGCCCACTGACTCATACTGTCCAGATCCCTCTATAGAGCCTTCCTGCCCTCCAGCAGATCAACAAACATCCTGCCCAGCTTGGTGTCATCTTCAAACTGACTGGGGGTTCGCTCAATCCCCTTGCCCAGATCATAAATTATGTTAGGCAGGACTGGCCCTAACACTGAGCCCTGGGGAACATTAACCACCACTCTGACCATCCAGCCAGTTTTTCCAGCAAAGAGTATGCAATTGGTTTTACTGTTGAAAATTGAGGCAAAGAAGGCATTAATTCACTCAAGCCTTTCCCTCATTCTTTGTCACTATGTTTTCCCCCACATCCAATGAAAGACGGAGATTTTCCTTAGCCCTTCTTTTTTTTTTCCTGATGCATTTATAGAAATGTTTTTTCTTGCCTTTTATGCCAATAGTGATATTATGTTCTAGTTTAGCTTGGGCCCTTTTAATTTTCTCCCTGCATAATCTCTCGATATCCTTGTAGTCCTTCCAAGTTGCCTGCCTCTTCTTCTAAAGGTCATAAACTCCCCTTTTTTTCCCTGAGTACATACATAGTATGTCTTATGTTGAATTATGAATTATTTATTTAATTTATGAATTATTATTTAATGTTATATTAACCTGACTAATTTGAATACAATACTGTGAATTTGATAATGTTGAGAAACAGAAGGGCACATTCATCAAGATTTTAAATATCATTATGGATGAGCTAGACAAAATATTTTCCTCTTCTCAAGAACTATGTTATGACCTTCTAATGCATTTTTAAATTATATCTACTGTAATAGAAATAAGGTTTTGGGAGATTTTTGCTTTTAAGCAAAATAAGAAAATTATCCCTGGAGTCCTTGCCTTCCCTCCCTCTGGTCACACTTTTCTGTTTTTGTTAGTATCCTATTAAAAGCAACAGCCAAAGGATTAATATTTTCATAGCGCTTTTATGTTAGTGCTTGCATGAGATCACTACAGGGGTGACCCTTTAATTTACCTTTTTATTTCTTTCTCTGAACTCAAAAAATAATGGTTTGTTTTTCTGTAGGAAGGCAAAGATGATGTTTACATTGCCACCACTCTTCTCAGCATTCTTGTGAGAAGGAGTGTTTCTGAAATTCCTATTTAGACAAATAAATGCCACAAAACCCAAAACTATGAAAATTCGTTGTCAAGGCATTTCCCGAGAGAGTATGTTTGACATATTATACCTTTCTACCGTAGGAGATTTAAAGCTGGGTCAAATTTGGGAAAGTGAGGTTGTAGTTTATAGTGACAATATCACAATACAGCCATGTGTCCCTAAAGTCCTTAAAGAATGATGGTTGTCTTGATAGCTATCTTATGGTTTCTAAAAAATGATGAATTGCTTTTGAGATTTATACATGCGGTACTAAAAATGCATGAAATGTTATGTCTGGCTGTTTTTTGTTAGAAAAAAACCCTTCACTTAGAAGACCTGGACACGATATAAAAGGATGTTGCAACTCAATGTTTCAATGGCATGAAAGATTGGAAGCATTTTTCAGCTAGGACCTAACAGCTCCTTCAGCTTGTTTTCACAAAGTATAAGGCAATGTAAAATTACTATGGTCTTCACATCCAAACTACTTTTTGACAGACAATGAAATAATTCCCTGAATTAGGTCCTACATGAATTAAGCATTAATTAAAAACAACAACAACCTTACAAAAAAACCCCAACCCAAAACCAACCCAAAAAACCTTCTAGTTTTGATTTCAACATTTTGAAAAACAATGAATTCACTGCATCAATTGACAAGTTGTCCTAGCAACAAGATTTCACTCCAAACATGCATACTTTCTCATTTGAATTTATTTAGCTTGAAATTTAAGACTTCTAGATTACAAAAAACCTGCTAAACTGAAGAGCTTCTGAAAATTTCCTTTCTCACAGAGGTGGCACCAGAACCAAACCTAGAGGCTACTCTCTACTTCTACTTGACATCTCTCTAAACAGGTGCACAAGACTGGTTCTCATACAAGAAGGGTGCACAAGGGTGCACCTCAAGAACAGGTGCCTATCTGTACACTGGGAGAGCTTCCATGGCAAGGGGACCAAGGATACAACTTCTGGAAATGGGGACACAGGCCATTCCCTTGGGTCCTGTCACTGGTCACCAGACAGAAGAGATTAGTGCTGCTCCTCTGCTTCCCCTCAAGAGGAAGTTGTAGATTGCTATGGTGGTGTGTTCCTAGCTCTGGCTCAAAAAGTAACATGTCAAAAATTAACATGTCCAGACTGAGGATATTGTCTGGGTGCATGATAAAAACTGTTGTGGGCAGCCTGGCTAAGCACAGCTGTGAGAAAGATCCTCAATGCTGACATGTATTTATATGTTCTCTGTAGCCAACCTTCACCCTGCTCAGGCAGAGTGGGACAGGCAGGATGAGTCCCTCGGCACTGCCTGTGTTTCTGTGAGGGCTCTGTGTGTCTGTCTGTGTTACTTGTGAAGCTGGCAGTTTACTGAACAAAAATGTACTAAACAATGTATGTGGTGTGTATGTGAGCTCTGTGGGCACGCTCACTACTGGTTGGAATGCGGGGCATGGAGCTTCAGCTGCCTCCTGCTTGCAAGATTTGCCATCTCCAATCCAATATGTTTGCTTCTGCACCAGAAACTCATGTCCTGTGGACCCGTCTTGTATGATCCCAAGAGTTTTCAAAGCTGTGGCTTACCAGGACAGTTCATTCTGTGTGAAAGGACTCTTTATGTTTAGGTGGCGCTGAAGTGACTCAAGTCACTTTTGTTATTGATTGGTGCAAAATTCTCCCACTTTTCTCTTAAAAATACAGTCAATAAAATATACAGCACATGCCCAGTGAGGGGTGGTCACACCCTGGAGGGGGTTAACTTCGGGATGGGAGTATGCCTTGATATTACAATCAGGTTATAATGAACCAAGCTCATCGGAGGAGAGCGATTCCACCACAGCTGCAGCTCACCAGCAGAACATCTCCCCCTCTCTGCCCTGGCTGACAGGCGCTGGGCTGTTTCTCAGCTGCCAAGTAACATTGAGTTCCCCTCCCTGCAAGGATTTCAACAGAGCCCAGCCACGGTGCCTCCACTCTGCTGCTCTCTCCATTCCACACCCCTTAGCAGGTGCTATGGATGCAGATTGTGGCTGTGAGGGATCATCGTGGAATAGCTTTTGAGCATGCCAACCATATTCCATCCAGGGATTAGTATTTCACCCTATAATTCCTGTACCATTATAACTTCTGTTGAGATGCAAATAATACTTCTCAGTTTCCTCTAATTTTATCCCCAGTCCCATACTAGGAATTTAATTTTTTTTCTAAGTATGATTTTATTATGACAAGCTTATAACTAAATAGGTTATTCTATTTAGTCTTTTTTAATATTGGCACAACATTAATTTTTGCTCCAGATGTTTTCTGAACGTCCTCCATGTTTCAATACTTTTGAAAATCAACCTTGGCAGTGTAGAGAACTCCTCTGACACTTCTGTTATAATTCTTTGATGCAAATTACATAGACATGCTGATGTTACATCCAAGTGAGAGGAAGAGTTTAAAATCCTTCAGAATAACTTTTGTAATGGAAATTTTTTATCATGACCTATGAAGGGCCTATATTGTCTGGATGTTTCCCAAAAGAGAACAGAGATACTGAAGGAAACCTTTCACTTTGCTCAGGGATAATCATTGTGGATTCATTATATCTTATTTTATTCCACATTCAAACACAAAGAAGCCGTGCCCCAAACAGAAAACTAATCACATATTTTCCTTGCTTATTTGCCACCCTGGAAGCTTTGGGTCCATGACTTAGGACAGTGTGTTGAAACAGCTTTGCCATGATGGGCATGGACGGGAGAATTCTCAGGAGGCCTCCTGATACTCTACAGTCACATTAACCCACAGTCAACACATAGCAGGAAAAGGCACAGAGATATTAATTTCACTAAGCAGCTGAAGGCTTGCAATCACATTTTACATTTTACTGTGTCTTTACTTTTACGAGGTGATTGGTCACATCTACACTGGAAAAAACGTGAAAAAGAAGAGGAATCAACAATCCAAACAAAATCCACTTGAAGGATATCTTAAACCTTCTCCATACACCCTAGACCTGATGTAGGCATTACTCCCATTCACAGTGCAGAAAAACAGCTCCAAAACATTGCTTCCACTTACCCTGCTTTATGTAGGAAAAGTGATTTTTTTTTTTTTTTCTCAGTCTGTAACACTTGTTTATAATTCTGAGATGCTAACTTCTTATTGTGCTGACCAGAGGGAGTACACTTAGTAATCCTGAGTTATTAAGCTCCCTATTTGAAGGGATAAAAAAGGAAGAGGGATAAAGAGAAAAAGGCATAAAAGAGCGGTCTCTTCTCTTTGTAGAGAGAATAGACAGCTAGGGCTTTACGTGTATTCTATTTAGGTTCCATTTTTTTGTTTGCTATTACAGGTTTGTTTTAATTTATTTTCTCTTAATTTTAAATCTTAAAAATAATTTTTTCTTTGTAAAATGTACAGCCATAACTGTAAAATTAATAGGCAAAACACCTACCATGTTTCGGTAGATCTGACATCTTCTTTTCAATGATCATTAAGCTGCGGAGTTATAATTATAATACTCCTGACACCAGTGGTCTTATAAAAGATAATTACAAACCTTTTACTTAAAATATAATATAATAATATTAAAGTAAATTTCCTATAAAAAGCTGGAATGCATCACTGATACTTTTCCAATGTTTCAAATGCTGTTTGCACTCTGGCTTGTAAGTTTTTAACTTATCACACAAAATTTTACTTTTTTGTTTGTGTTTTGTGATTAATTCCATCTGCAAATCTCACGTCTGCTGATTGTTTACATCTGTAATCAGCTGTGCAATCAGACAACTAAAGACGTTGAATAACTCAGCTAGTTTACATGCATTCCCAAAAAACCCCCTGCAAATATGGGGAGGAAGTATCATCCTACCATTAGTGAACAATAATTGAAGACTTCTCAGCTCTGCTTTGGACTTTAGAAAGGGGTAAGACTTTGCAATGGTGATGATTGTTACTCCAAGTATTTTGAATACACAGACAGTTCTGCATTCCTGGTGCAAGGTGTTCTGGGCACTGAAGGTGGCTCCTGACACCAAAGAGGATTCAGTGAGGTCTGAATTGCCATCTGGCCACTCTGCAGCAATGACACCATCACTGATCATATGCACATTTTGCTCATAGCCATTGATACCTTTTTCCTATCTTTCCCTTGGGATAACACGATTAATGTCAGCTACTTTATCACAGAAAAGCTCTCCTAGTTTACAATAGTCTAGTTATTCGTCCTGACTGTACACAGTAAACGTGGTCCATGCAATGGGTTGGCTTTGCATTTCAGAAGTCCCAGTGAATTAGCCTTACTCTTCAACAACAAAAGTGATTTTTGTTCAAATCACTAGCAATAACTGTGCCAGCATGCTCGGCTGTAAACTGAGAAATCTGAGGACAAGACTCACTGTAAAACAAAGATCTAGGTGGTGATTCCCCATAAAGATCCTTGATAAGGTGATAAATTTTACCTTTTGACAAATAAGTCTCAGGTTGTTTGTCATTTAGTTAGTAGAATGCACATTTCCCTCTTCACATTTGAAGTAGCTTGTGCTTTCCTTGGGTATCTTCTAGGTCAGAGTCGGTTATCAAAGACAAGGACTCTGTCTAATTCATAAGTGCAAACAACCATGGGTACTCGGAATTCTTGGACTCTTTAACTTTGAATAGATTATCTAAAGTTTTATCAGACATTTCTTTGACTATTTTACTTTTAAAGAGAAAAGTTACTCAGCAAAACAGATAAGAACAACCTCAGCTATTAAAATAATATCAATTTGGCAAGAACAGTTGAAGTTTTTTTGATTATCAAGGCAAGTGACATTAATTCAGATGTATAGCCATACATTTGAAGAGAGCATTTATCTTATTTCTTTTTATGTAAACCTAACAGAACTTAAAAATACCATACCAAGAATGACATTTCAGCTATGAAACCCAGCAGGGAAGACGGTATTTAATCACTAGTATTAGAGTCACGTGTTGACGACTTCTTTTCTGCAAAGATGAATTCATATGAACCAGAGCGTTCAATTTTGTCAAACATATTGATCTATTGTTAGGAATTTAAATATCCTTGCATTAATCCTTGCATTTAACTTGAAGCACATGCTAAACCTAAATGTTTATACCTGGCAGAGGGAGGGGAAGAGGAAGGTAATAGGGGAGAGCGAGAGAGATGGGCTAAAAGGAGATTGCCTGCCTACACTTGTGTGATGTATAGCCCATTTAACAGAGGATTTTATGAGTTGCAATTACCTGTGCCTCTCATGAGAGATATTTTTCCTTCATTTTAGCCATCCTAGTCAAACAAAAAATGTGCGTGGCACACTTTTAGTCTTATCACTGCCACCAAAACAGGTAGGAAGATGCTATCATAATTTGTTATAAATCATTCTAGTCTGCAGTATTTTTTAAAATTTTCTATAGAATTGTTTACATCAATTAATTCCTGATGAAATTTGCCTAGCCTCATGGCACAAAGTGGATTGGATATTTAGCTATAGAACAAATTCAGTTCACAGAACTAATAGAAGTTTTCCAGCAAAACACAACCCTCCTAAAGCCAGATGTTTTTCTAGTCTCTAATGGTAATTTGTCCTTATCAAGGTCTTAGAAACAGCACATCTGAGAAAATAATTTTATTCTGTCCTGGTTCCAAACAAGACAGGGTAATTTTTGCAGTAGCCAGGAGGGAGCATGGCTGAAATCCACCTCATGTCATTGCTGGGGGCAAGAGGAAGGGGTTTTCTCTCCCAGAGAGGTGTTTCTTCCGGTCGAGAAAATGTGGCAGAGGGAGACATTCGATATTGTCTATTATCAGGGAGTTTTCTGTGTGAATAATTCTTTTTCTTATACCATTTGTTGTTAGTATTGTTGCTGTTACTGTTTGTTTTCTTGTCTTATTGCTCTTGTCAGTGAATTGTTCTTCTCTCAACACATGGTCTTTACTTTTTGTGCCTACAATTCTCCTCTCACACTCTCTGCAGGAGAAGGGGAGGGGGAAAGTGGGGAGAGCGAGTGGCAGCATGGTTTTAGTGGGAGCACTAAACTGGAGAATACCATTCCTAAACCATGACCACTGGCATGTCTCTGAAGTGACTATCGTGTTTGGCAGATACTTAACTCTTATAACCAAATAAACACCAAAAATGAACCAAACAACAGCAACAAAAAAACCCCAAACAAAACCAAGCCTCCCACAAAACCACAAAATGAAATAAACCAACTAATACTCCTATGAAAAAGACATTTTAATAACAACCAACATGGCCAATACTGTGGTAGTACCTTTAGATGGTTTAAGGGAAGGAAAAGTGTAAGCAGAGAGGTTTGTAAATTAATTAATTAAGAATGAAGGGTGTTGTGTAAAAATAACAGGCAGACTAGAACAAATGAGAGCTCCCAAAGGATGGTCTCAGTCACCTTTGTAAGAACCCATCTCAGATACTCAGTGTGCAATCCCTCCCAGACAGGCTGTTCTGATTGTGCAATTTTTAGTATGCTCAATGTATCAATTAGAAGCAGATATAGAAGTACAGATTATTTACAGATTAGTTATATTGGGTACTGATACTACCACAGAAGATTAGAGGTAGAGGTAGCCGTAAATCTTAGTCCATGACTGAGGTAAATGTTAATGCAGTTAGCTTGCTCTGCAAAGGATGCTTCATGTTGGGTGCTGTTATTTGCGAAATATCAGTCGAGGTAGTCTACACCTTAAAGTGTCACCTACAATATCACTGGAAAAGGAAATGTAAACCTCCCCATGGGGTGCTCATACTAAATGTTTAGTCCTTTAAGCAGTGTCTCTTTAAAGCAGAGTTTATTGTGATAATTCCATTTTCTGGGGAAGGTTGGTAACCTAAGTAAATATCATTGAGAAATATCCAGTTTTTTTAAAGCTTGGAAGGAGAATAGCCAAACAGATCTTATACTCAGAAATGTCTTCCACACCAATACAGTGAGCAGGCTGGCCTTATGATCCTTCCTTCCTTCCTTCCTTCCTTCCTTCCTTCCTTCCTTCCTTC
>VZTE01001371.1:285827-344879 GCA_013397775.1 Eulacestoma nigropectus | reverse complement strand
TCTCTTTCCTTCCTTCCTTCCTTCCTTCCTTCCTTCCTTCCTTCCTTCCTTCCTTCCTTCCTTCTTCCCTCCCCTCTTCCCTTCAGCACACTTTCACACAGGTGTGAAACTTCCCTCCCTTCCCCCCTCCCTTCCCTTTCCTCTTCCCTTCAGCAAATTTTCACACAGGTGTGAACTTCACTGAGGATACAGCACTCTCTGCTGAGGTCATAAGGAATATTAATTTTGTATCAGATACAGAACTGGCTTTAAGAAGAGCACAGACGACAGCTGTGCACCAGCTCCTTTCATGTAGATGTTAAAAAGTTCTTCGTACCAGAAGAGGTTTTCAAGCTGTTCTTGATACACTTGAGTCTTCACTAGAAAATCAGAACTGAAAGGACCTTTAGACAATTTCACAAACCAAGTTCCTTCAACCAACAAAAATAACAATTATTTGATAATTGGTATGTGTTTAGGACACATGGAAAGTGTTTAGGACACTCCAGACAAAAAAATTAATTTCTTAACATGGATTTCAGTTACATATGTGCTCCGTAACATTGATAAAATCGTTACTAAGAGTTACATAACATAGGCTAAGGAAATATGACAGGGTGAAATTACATGATTAATAAATCTCCTTACAGTAAGACTTGCTTTAAAGAGGGGAAACATCCACCATGTTTTTCTGTCTCATATTGCACTGAAAAACATAAAATCAGTTACCCAACATGTTTGGTCTGAAAAAAATGAATGCTGAAATGAATGGGGTTTTGCAATGTTTCAGATGCAGCCATCAATAAGAACAATGTTGAGGGCTATAATGGATCAGTTCACAAGGCTGCAGTCATAGGCCTCCAAAAAATCCATTTTGACTTAATCAGCTTTCCAATTTTTCAGGTAAAATGTAGCAGTTCTGGATCATATCCAAGAATGAGGACACAGCAATAAAACAATTCAATACATTTTGCATAGTCTTCACAATTTTTAAATCAAGATGATATTTTAGCAAACATTGTTTTCTCTCATGTTCCCTGTTCCTCCACATTTTTTGGTACTGCAATGAAACTCTTCTCTCCCTACTTAAAAGCAGCTTATGATATCCATGCCTCTGCAGATATTCTGCAGCAGGTTAAATATGTGAAATATTTCTATGTGACAAAACTATTGTTTCCTGAAATTACATTCTGCTACAGCAAAAAGACACTTTGCAAGGTTCAACACTATTGAATGTCTTTCAGCATTTTCTGAAAAGGAAAAACCTTCCCTAGTGTAGCACTTACCTTCTCTTTCTTCAGCGCAACTACCACGGTCCAGTGCTTGACCATATCTCAGCTGATTAACTCAAGAGCAGGAGAAGCAGCAGCTGAGATAACCACTGAGAACAGCAGCTGTTCTTGTATGTCACAAAGTCACTTCTCTGCATTTCTGGCAAAGTGTATGGAGATTTTTCTGCAATTTAAGCCTAACTGCATTTCACATACTTTTGTTTATCTCTAAAGCTCATGTGCAATAGAAAAAACTGAGAACAGAGGTAAAACTTGTGTATTTCTGAATTTGTTTGGTTGCCAGCTAGAACGACTCCTCTCCTTTTCATGGTCTCAGGCAGAGAATCAGAGGAGGCTCAGCATGATTGATCTGTGTCTTCCTCTTGCCCCTACATGTTTCTACCTACCCTGCCTTTGGAAAAAGTCACTGGGAATAAAACTATTTTGTAGAAATACCATATTTACATTCTTCCCCAAACAAGCTGCATCATTTTACGACGAGCTGGTGGCAAGTGTATTTTTCTATCAGTTGCAGAACTATGTGATCTATTAACATTTCCTTTTCACAAAAAGTAAGAGGGTTATCTGGACAAAGAACCTCTAGTTTGAAATTCTTAATGCTTTTCATTTTATCACATTTGAGTGCAAGATAGCAGTTTTACCTGCAGCCATACAATGCTTTAGATTGGATACTGTTACTATTAGACACACTGCCCACACTCTAGGTATATAGGTAGAAGTAATCAATTAAATTACTAGCAAGACATCCAGATGATACAGTGCAAACAGCTTTGTCAAATTTGCAGGAAACTTAATTAAACTCAGTTCTCCAACTTCCAAAGTTCTCTAAATGACGAAAAGTTGTTGTCTGTATACCTCTTGGTGAAAGGAGTAGTCAGTAACTCCACCATAATACACTTTACTTAATTAACCATGATATCATGGATGAAATACAGTCAAAATCAACATCCCCTTCTATGGGCAAATTGCTCTATTTGACATAGGGGTTGACTTATCTGTAGAAACCTATGTTTCATAACAGAATGTCTTTGCATATGTTTTTGAGTTGAGTTTTGCTTCCGTTAATGCAAAAAAATTTTCCCATCATAATTACTGCTTTTACAGTTTTGCTAAGGACAAGTGGAACACTTTACTGTTTCTCTTCTTTCATTTCATTGGAGTGAGAGGTCCTGGATGGTTTATACCATGGGTCATGTCCTTGTCTCCAGCTCCCTTCTTCTACCATTCTGTTCTTCTCCACTAAATAATGCCCTCTCTGCTACTTTTTGAATCAAAGGAACTTTGGATATTAACAATGATCCTGTTAACGTTGTATTTCATGCTCCAGTTTCATATTGCAGATATTCTGGGGAAAAAGCCACAAAGAGAGAAGCGAGAGCTGGAATGTTCTCTCTCTCTGCTGAAGCTTGTTTTAATCACAAGAGTGAGCCAGCACCTAACATTGTGAATATGATGGCTTAGAGCCCATAAATCAAAGGGCTGAAGAGCAGAAGAGAACAACAGCCCTTCTCATGCTGCCCCCTGCCCTCTAGTATATACATACAATTTTTTTTTTACACTGAGCTACCTATTGTAAACACAGCCACTGGCACATTTAGTGAGCCCTCCTGCCGGGCGTGGCTTCCTTGATTCTTGGAAGTTCTGGAAGGGGCTTTAGTTTGAGTTGTTGCCCTTCTTCTGTCCTTCATCGCAATAAGGTAATTAGACCCACAATTTAGACTTGTTGGCCAAAGGAAAGGTTAACACAAATTGTTGATGAGAGTCATGTTTCCCTTGGGACAGAGAAGTGTTCTGAAAGAACTCCTTTTCCTCCATTCCACTATTTCCATTTATTTCCATTAGTTTGACAAAAAAAGCAGTCCTACCTTCTCAATGCCAAAACACAGTAAATTCAGTGAAGATAAAAACTGGTTAAATTAGAAATAAATAAATGGAAACAAGTTAATTGGAAAAAAAAAAAAAAAAGGGTTTCTATATTTTTATTGTCTAACATTATTCTAATATTAAAAAATTTGAAACAAATTTTTCATATGGCCTGCAGAATTGTGGAGTTTACTGCCTAGCTAATGTTTTTGGTGTGTAAATTTATATAGATTAAAATAAAAAAAAGCAGATTTCTGTATGGATAACCACTATTTAGAGCTAGCAAGAAAGCAGCAAATTTCAAGCTTCATTCTCTATTTGTTAAAGATACATATGAATTTTAATGTAGTAGAAAAGAATGCATTTTTTCTTACTATGAATTTTCTTGCAGATTTTTTAAAAAAATTGATTCTACTGAAGACATTTTTTGGAATATATGCAACATGAGCAATTCTGGGCAGAGGTTTCTTTGGTTTAAGTATAGCATTCCTTAGAAAGACATCTAATCCAAATGAGGAATGAGTATCTCAGCTTTTTCTGATCTTTATTTGTAAAAGGCAAATGCCAAGCTTCACAGAAGTCAGATTGCATTTTTAAATTAATCCTGTTCCAAGGCAATGAATTTTTATTTGAATATATCCGATGAAACCCCCATTTATGTAGATATTTGTGGCCTAGAAATTCTACCAAATTTAATCCCATTGAAGTTCCAGTAAAATGTAAATCCTAATTCACTTGAGAGGTAGAAAGGAGTTTAAGTTTCCATACAATAGTTTGTACATACTTTTTTTTCCTTTTAATTTATTTTCATGACTGAATTTAGCTCCATCTTGCTGCGCTGATCCTATTTTCCAATGATAAAAACTTGGTCATTAATTTTTGCCTTTATTTTCTAGAGGCTGGAATCCTTGTCAGGATATGCCTGAAGCACATGTTCTATATTAAGCCAAATAAAATTAAATGTATCCTCAAAATTGAGCTGGTGCTTATTCTTTGCCTAACAAAAACGAATTAAGCATGTGTTAACTATTTACTGGGATTGAAGTCTGCTTGCTGAGTTAGAGGATAGACTTTTTGGATTAGTTTTTAACAGTGCTCTCCATAAAAACACAGATGGAGCATTCAAATGTCCTGATTGCTCACATGTTCTCATGATCTGTAGCCAGGATCTGGTACGGATTTTTTTCAGTTCAGACAGAACAGGACTTCATCTGGAAAGCAGCAGATGGAAGGAAGGGAGGGGATCCAAGTTTTTCATCCTTTTTTTTTTTTTTTCTTTTCTGAACAGATGTTGTTGAGATGGTCGAGCTACAGAGCCACAAATCCAACCAAAAACTGGGTAAAGAGATATATACAAACATATGTTGGTACTTGGTACATGGTTAATCAGGCAGGCTACAGTCATCTACTGCTGACATAAATATCTCCCTCACATATAATGGAGATGACAGTTTTTTTAGGGCTACTGTAGAAGAAGGATTTATTTTTGTGTGCTGTTTTGATTTCTCATTCAGTCAAGAGAAAAGCTAACAACAATAATGAAAATTACTTTAGTAACAGTTAAATGGTTCAGCACAGGACCAAGAAGTTGGTGAACTACAAGCTGAAAAGTACATGGAAGAGAATTTTACCAGAATGATGGGAAGGTTATGGCATATGGCTCAGGTTCACAGACTTCAGTTTGGGGCCATAATCTCACTGACAACTGTCATGTGGGACACTAAATAAATGGAAAAAATAATTGTATGTGATAGCATTTGCTGATGAGTTAGGGAGAAGTATTTTTCTTATTATCAATTTTCATTGAAAGATAAGGCTATTAAATTAGAACTACAGGATATGCTGATTTTACCATGGTGGTCATGATGAAGAAATTCTGATTTTGTCAGTGATATATTTATTAATGCCTCTACATCTTTAAAAACAAAACTCCTGACTTTGATGGCAATTCCTTCGAAGTAAAGTATAAATGAGACGTCTCACTTTTACTTTTTGCAAAACTCACCAGTTAAATTAAATATATGCAAAACTTTGAAAAAGTTACTAATTACAGCTTATTAAAGCTTCTTCTACCTAGTAACTTCCTTGTTGAAATTCAGTAATTATGAATGAAGGGGATCCCAACAGACACCTGTTTTACACTTGAAAGCTCAGAATTATTGCTCTACAGTAAAACTTGTGCTATGTAACATAAGTCAAAGGAGGTATTATACAGCACTATTTCCGTTACCTTGTCTGGGAAGACCAGAAATGGAGTTCAGGCTGGATGGGACAGGTTGTTGTCACTACACAAACAGTTATGACTGCAATAACCATGGCCAAAAGAAACAACATAATATGGAGAATACTTACACTGAATCGATATTTACTCTTTCTCCGAAAAATGTCTCCAGATCCTTAGAATGGAAAGCATTTAACTGAAAAGCATTATATTATATGTATAAAAATATTATGGTATAATCTAGGTCATATCTGACTGATCATATGGAATAAAATGTCCTTAATTTCTTGAGGTATAAACAGACTACTGTAAAAGAAAATAATAACAGTCTAAATAAAAGATGTAAAAATTTGAGGTTTTTATAAATACAGGAGGAAGAAAATCTAAGGAAACTCACCATGAATACTGAAGAGTCTATAATTCATTAATTTCTGTTCCTGACAAAACACCCTTAAATCTAACACAGTTAAAACACCAGGAATGCCTAGAAAATATTTTTGTGAGGAAGATCATATAGAAACATATAATATTAAAATAACCCAAGGTCAGAGAAGGCTTCTCATAATACATGGAAATTATCTGATTTGACATATTTCACATCTCATGTCTTTATGGAGTTTGATGTTTTACCAAGACTGTGAAGTATCTCATGGATACTCACTAGAAATGTAGGGATTTAAGTGCTGAATACAATATTTAATTTTATAAAACTGTCATAAAGCTACATACATACTAAAGCTTTCTTTAGACAAGGTAAAAGACATTGCTTCCATCGTGTCATACACGTAATTGTGGACTCCACCAAAACCTGTCTATGTATTTAGCATTTGATTAAGAGGCCCTCACCCTTGTCCTGACAAGATGCCAGAAAGAGACAGAAGTAAGAGGGACAGATGACAACATAAACATTTAATGGAACTTATGGTAACCAGGTAAATAAATTTTAAATATTTATCTAAACCAAATCTGCAATTTCTGCACTTTAAAAATACATAGCAAAACTCTCTGTAAGGAAATTGGTGAAAAACAAGGGCTCAAAGACAAGGTAAGAATGGAAATTAAGGACAGCCTACAGAAAGTTATTTGGATAAAGGAGTTAGGGCCGTAAGTTTATCAGAATTGAAGCACAGAGACAGGAAACATTAATTTTACAAGATTGAAAGGGAAGGCTACATGGCACATGGAAAATAAGAAGAATATAAGGAAATAAAAGAAACAAGATGCAAAGAATTTTGGCTAAAGTCTAAGATCATATAACCTTGTATAGCTCTTAGCAGGTGATCAAAATATCAGAAAAGATAACAGCAGAATTACAGAATAATGGTGGTTTTACGGGATGTCTGGAAGTCATCTCATTCAATCTCCAAGAAGAAAACAAAAAAACACAGAAAGTATAACGGAATCCCTATTGCAAAGAAATGGGGAAAAAAAGAAAAAAGACAACACAATACAAGCGGAATAGATGGGATGGGATGTATGGGATGAGAGAAAGGATAAACATATTGATAGCAGTAATGGTGTCAAAACCATTATAATGGGATAAAAGCTAATCCAGAACAGATTTCTGGTTAGGATCTAAACAGTAATTCAAGTGGAAACAGAACAAGATGCTTCCAATGCAGTTGCAATAAATTGTCCAAATAGTTTCATAATATTCCCAGAAAACCTTATGATGTGAATAGAACAAGGTTGGATTCACTTAACAGAAAGATGCTGCTTTAATTTAGCATTTATCAAAAGGACAAATCATAAATATTCCAGACAATTTATCAAAGTGTGAAAGTCTGGGTATTAACAGGATTTTTGTGTTCTAGTTTTGAGGAAGAGAGTAAAAGATGAAAAATATCATAGAACCAAAATAAAATTTCATTTCACTTTTAATTTATCTCCAGTCAAATACATGTTCATAGGCATTATGCATTAATCATATGCTGGTAAACCAAACAGTTCTGGTTGGAAATCTTCCATGGACTTCAGCACCAGTGTTGCCTTCTTTTTAAGATCTGGATTTAAATTTTCATCTGGAATCATAACGACTTGCATTCCTGCTGCCAGGGCTCCTGTGACTCCATGTGGTTGATAGCATAGGGTTAAAATGTTTCTAAATGGTAGTAACCGAAGTAGGCCCCAAGAGCAAGATGGACATTCTGTTCAGGCCAGCCTGAACTTGTGTACTTGCCTGGATGGTAGGAGGCAAGCCCGAACTTGAGTATTCATCTGGGGGGGGGGTAAGAGACTAAGATAGATGAGTTAATTGTGTAGCTGCACCTGGGAAAGGGGGGCTGAAAATTATGCTTGAGTGAAAACACATAATAGATGATCGTTTGGAGGGGTTTTGAGATTTGTGCTTGGGTAAATGATTAATACATGATTATACAACAAGAAGGGTATATAATGTAAGCACCTGAAATCCATGTTGGGGATTGATTTGGGTTTGTACCCCTCTCCCCCGGCGCCTTAATAAAAGCACCTTGCATATAATCCGTCCGTGGTTATGTGTTCCTACGCTAACATGGTGAATCCTCAAACACAAGACACTGAGAAACAAGGAGATGAGGGGAAAAAAATAATAATAATGCTACTATGATCTTCTAATAGCTTGTTTTAAAAGAGAGAATGATCTTGAATGAAACTTAGTAGGAAAACTAAATTTCATTATTGGCTTAGACACCTCTAATTAGAACAAAGAGCAAACTTCTCAGTTTGAACATCTGCATGGCAATCAACCTTTAATTAATTTCAATTCAAAAAACAGCAATATACTTACTTAAATCCCAGAAACATGTTATCCAGATGTTCCTAAGTGTTTTGTTTTATAGGGACGGGTTTAATAACAAACTTAAAGTAAATAAATACCTTTATAAGCAGGAAATTTAACTTTTCTAAACCAACTTTACAACCTGCAAAATGGCAAAAGCAGTGCTTTCACTTACAGGTGTGGCATTTCCTACACACAAGGTGGGGAACACTAAACTACCTAGGTCAACAGCAGGACTTTGGATGAGTGGAGACAGACACCACTTATCAGAAGAGGGCTATCAAAGTCATGCTCTATTTGCTTAATTCTTCCAAATCAATGATGAGAAAGCAAATAAGCAATTAAAAGGTTACATTTAGAGAAGAGACAGTTTAGTCAGGTAGAAGTTCCATGCCTTACAATAGGCACAATCAAAAGACTGAAGTTTGGAAGCAAAGTTGTTAAAAATAATCATACATTATTTATATGGATTTTGTAATTTAACATCAGAATATTGAACAATAAACATAGAAGATAAATATATAAAAATCATGGTCTGAAATTTTATATAATAAAAGATAACATTCCTGGAGCTCATTCCAGAATTTATATAATGAAGCATCTCTTCTTGCCTCTTCCTGTCCATGACCTGCATATTCGGTTTGAATTTTTGGTCATGGACAAGCCAAAGCAATTTTCGGCATCCAACGATCTGAAAAATTCTTATGTATACTGACACATGGTTTCTAACACTTCTGCAATTCATACTGCGTTTATTATCAATATTATTAGCACTGCTACTACTACTAATGCTAAAATCACTGACACAAGTCATTTTAGTAATTGAAAACAGATGTTGGGATGGTTAGGGCAATTTTCCTCACATCTACTTATCAATGTTCTTAGGCACATGGTGTGATTCCTGAGGCTGTCCTGTGCAGGGCAAGGAGTTGGACTTTGATGAGCCTTGTGAGTCCTTTCCAACTGTCCTGGGGAGACTGATACTGTATTCCCTATTGTCTGCTTATTGCCCAGACATGAGTTCTGTACCCTTAAGCTAGGTCTGGGAGAAGAGGGGGAAGCCAGTGGAATTCTTTTGGCAGCCTAAGTTCAAAACACAGCTAACTCCTTCGTTTTTTTTCCCCAGCTCTCGGCTCTTTTTTCTCAGGAGAGGGACGGAGAGCTCAAATTCGTTACTTTTTAGCTAGCTTCTTGTTCGTTAGCTGAGGCAAGAAGTTTTTACCAGGACTGTGGCTTCTTCTGCTTCTTCTCCTGGAACTGTTCAGCTTTGCTCCAGTCCAAAACACCAGAACATCGCCAAGAGCCCCATGCTGTGGCCGGGAGGGGAGGCCTGGAGCGCCGCACTCCAGCTCCGGAGGACCTCAGGAAAAGCCGAGCAGGACTCTAAAAAATCCACCATCTTTCTCCACAATGAGAAGGTTTATTATCTAACATTTTTTTTTTTTTTGAAGGTGAAAAAAACATTGTAGAATCAGAATATTCTCTGATTCTATGAACATACAACAGCATATTGAACCTTTTAGGTTCTCAAACACACAACTGTTTCACTGCAGAACATAAAGGATGCACAGTGATTGTTCTGGCTGTGCTCTAACAGAACAAAGTTGCAACTTGCAAGAACTTTATTGCATTCAAAGAAAACATTTTTGCAAGATGTCTGCCCTATATATATCCATAAAAGGGACTGTGGAAGGGGAAAAATAAAAAAAACCCTCTCCTGATTTCCTTTCTTTTAAAAATATTGATTCCTGCCTTTCAACATGTCAGCGACAACTTTGAGTTTGTCAAGAGAAAAGTAAAAGGTGCTTTCTACCTTGCATGTAATAAACTAAAACTTAATTAATGATTTTTAGTGAGCCAAAGGAATCCCATCAATCTCTTTTGTGCGCATTTCCTTCATACAGTCACTGCATTCCAGTTTGAACAATGTGATACTTTCAAATGTTGATCATTATCACAATCACCATCTACAAATATGTAACCAGCTGATCCTGGAAAGCTTGGTATTATTGCTATTAGAACGGAAGCATGGCTCTGCCTATAGGTTTTGTTCTTAACAATGGCTTAGCTCATGACCTTAAGCACTCTGAGGACAATAAATGAAACTCTGACAGGCTTTGCTTTTTGAAGAATAAGCTTAAATGTTGCACAGAAGAGCATTATCAAGGCCTTTCAGAAACCTTTTCTGATCCAGCTCATACAAAAGAACGTACTTCACTCCTCTGCCTTGAAAGACCTAATTGACTTCCATGATGTCACTAAGCTTGCTGCATGAGAAGAGCCGATGATTATGGAAGACAATATGCATAATGAGAAGCTTAACTAATTCCCTGGAACTAGACACAATTAAAACTCTTAATTACCAAAGAATCCAGGCAAATGACCCATAATTACAGTGTCTTGCATTTTACAGGAAGTAAATGTACTAGGTCTTCCTTAAGTCTTTCTTTCTACTGAAACTTATAGTCAACAGCACAGTCACATTTTTAATGGATGACAAAAGGTTTACAGAGGTTCACACACAAAATGGATTTATTAATAAATAAAAATGTTATAAACTCTTCACTGTCCTGGACCACCCACACACTAAATTTAGAGATATGAAAGCAGCCAAGTTCTTTCCCATTTTGCGTAAGTATTGCAACATCAGTATCACTCCAACTGAGAGACAGATGAGATTTATACAGACTTCAGCTGAGATTCTGGCTGCTTCTCTGCATTATTTCTAAAACTTGTGTCACTGATCAATACTACTGCTATGAGATCTCTCAAAAGGTCATATTAATATAGGACAGTTCTCACTTTGGAATGAACTAAATGCTTAAAAAAGTAAAGTAGCAAAGTATATTAATTTATATTTCACTCTATGATTCTAGAAAAAGAAAAATTAATCACTTAACCAGAGGAAGAAATAATATCACTGCAGCACCTCATTACCTCATCTTCCTACATGAAATATAAGAATATAAGAGAAGAGTGTTAGTTAGGCTCTCGGTATGTACAGCAAGCCCTCTCTAACCTACAAACTGCAAAAATCTGGATGGAATAATTATGTGACTAACAGGGATAAGTGTTATTGCTATTAGTGATAACCAAGAAGCCTGGAAGGATAACAGATTAAAATCAGTTTTGAAATTAAGATTTTGGAAAACCTGTGAAGGTAATATATATGCATAGGGAGTGCTTATCAAACAAGTATCCTTGACCCCATATGACACTTCTATATTGGCTGTAAAAAGACTGAAAGATGAGACTAAAGATGCCATGATTTATACACACAGAATTCATCTGCAAATTTAACACTCCCATCTATTGTTCTGCAAAGAAAGAATGAAAAGAAAGTTCTCATCATCTGTCCTCAAATGACACAAGAACATTTGGTATCAGAATGTGACATACTATGTTTTGGGCTTCTTATGGATTACATCTTATACTCTGTAACTTCTTTATTTTTAATTGATGTTTTCCCCCTTCATAATCAAATCCACTGGTCAAAAGCGTGATGGGTTATTTGTAAAATTTGCACTGTAGAAATATTTGGTACCCTTACACATTAATTTATGTATATATGCACAACACAGTCTTCTTTAAGTGTTTAAGGTCTAATTCAAATTTCATCATATCTCTAAAATAGCCCCAAAACAGGCTGCAGGAAGGAATTCACCAAGTACAGCCAGGTCGCATGGATATCAGAATGACACTGCTGATTTCTGTAAACCAGAAGGTGCTCAGGCCTTTCATTTCTACATATAACTTGCTGACTGTTCATTGCCAGAAGTATTTTTACTTTTTTCTTTGTGAAAAACTAGCCCATACTATATGGTTAAAATTCAAAACTAAGTAGTATCTAAGAAATAAATTATCAGTCTGAAAGGTATTACTACTGCAATCATGGTTTGTGTTTTGTTCAACAACTTTTGTAATTTTTCCTTGCTCAATTTTCTTTAGATTTTCACAGTAATTCCAGTACTAACCAACTGTGTTAGTCATGTTGAGTGACCCAGAAATTTTCAAGAACCATAATATAATTCAGAATACAACACAGACCTATCCAAAACCCACATAAAATAATGAGATGCTGAAAAGGTGCTGTTTGTCATTTAGGGGAGGTGGTGGAAATTCACAAAAAGAGAGAGGAAACAACAATTTTAACATGTCATAACACAGATGCTGGGCTATTTTTCAGCTCAACTTATGTTTTCTTTTTTCCTATGTTTTGATATTCCAAGCACCTGGGAACAAGGGGAAAATGTATTTCTGGGTGACCCATTTACCATCAGAGTTACTTAAACATTATTGAATAAATCCATTTTAAGCAGTTGCAATATTTACAGTTTTGGTCTCCTACTGTGTTAATTCTCTGATGAATTAACAAAAAACAATAATGAAATAACGTGATTAATGTTTCTCTCCTAATCTTTGGACTTACACTCCTTCCAGAAATAGTTGGGAAAAATCCCAATAGTGAATACAATTACGAATTACATTTCATTTTATTTTAAGGACATGTGCCAATTTGACCAGCCAGGGATAACAGAATCATATTAAATGTGCTGTTAAGAAAGTAATGCAGCTTACAGCCCCACAACTTAGTTCCATTAAGGAAAATGAGGAGTAAGCCAAGATGTTTTAAAATGCTATAACAAATGAATAAACAAGCTGGAAACTTAAAATCAAATGAATTAAGCATCAGAGTATTCAGAATACAGCCACTGTTCTTTATGAATCAATGATTGATATTAAGAACTGTTTGGAAATTACATGCACATATGCTTCTTAATTCAGATTTTTGTTAACTCACTACTAGCATGTTTCAGACCAATATAAGAATAAAATTATTTACCATAAAACAAAAAAACATTAGCATAATTTCAAAAAAGAAAAAAGAAAAAAAAGCAAAAGTTTTACATCTGCACATAATTAGATCACTCTATTTCTAGCTCTTGCACAAATGCCACTTTACATTTCAGCCCACACCAGCAGTTCCTCTCTCACAAACCAGTTCACAGAATGTCATCCCAAGGAAGGCCAGAAGGAATAAAACGGTTTGGATGGGTAAGAAGGAAGAGAAATTTCATATTTCTTGCTTGTTTTCAAGACTTGATCAAATGAAAGAAAGTGTTTCTGTGAGTGACAGTCAGCCCCAGACACAGCGGCTCTGTAAGGCAGGGAGAAGGTCACATTTACATGCGGGGTTACTCTGATCATTCCGGATGGCTGGAGCACTCTTTTCACAGAGCTCTGTGTGTTTAGAGGACAGCACACTGGGAACTTTGTATGGTAACTTGTGTTACAGGCCTCAAGAAATTCCCAGGCGTTTCTGAAACAGTGTCTGATTATCCCAGCAGCAGAAATCTAACTTAATCAACTGCAGCTTGGATTAGCCATAGAAGGGTATTGTTCTTTTACGGAGAACAAAAGGCAAATACTCAAGATGTTCTCTACTGAGGCTACTCATATTGCATAACATGCTGGAGTTTTATGTCACTTATCTCTAAAAGTGGCCTAAAAAAGTAATTCTGTACAATGAAATAGATAATTTGTGCTGCCTTCCCTTCAACAGAGAACTATCTTTACCAAACCCACTGACTTCCTTGGCATGTAATACATAACACATTCAAGCAAAGCACCTTGCACGCAGAGCTCAGAACTGTAGGGCAAAATACACCAAGAGGGGTCCCTGGAGGCCATTTGGAAACACTCTATCCAACACATGTCCAGCCAAAGCAGGCTGCTCAGGTCCTTGGCCAGGTGAGCTTTGAGCATTTTCAAGTATGCAGATTCCACATGCCTCCTGGACACCTGTTCCCATATGGTGGAACCATATGGTTAAACCATCCCTACAGTGAAAATGGTTTTCCAAGAATCTTGGAGTTTCTTGTGTTCCAGTTTGTGCCTGTTGCCTGCTGCCTGATCACTCTGCACCTTGGAGCAGAGGCTGGGCCCATCTCATGAGCAAACACATCAGAGATACAAACCAGGTACACCCAAAGGAGGAACTGTTTTGATGCATCCAAATTCTAAGTCTCAAACCGAAACTGGAAGTAGGCACCAGAAGTATTTCCTAAATAAAAGTAATGAACTTTTTGCCACAGGGAATGTGGACAAACCCACAGGTGCAGGCTGCCAGAGCAGGTACCCTTCCTGTTTGTTTTGTGTAACTGGACACCATCACTTGCCTACAACTGCCTCAGCAGATGCTGCAGAAGGCATTTGATTCTCATGGAGCAAGCTAATTTTTTAAAAATCTATTTTGGCAATAGTTTATTTTTCTTCTATAATGTCTCCTTGACCAGTGTTATTTTCCCACACAGAAGTATCAGTCTGTATGGTGAAATTTACATGAATTTGATCTAAACATTATTTAATTATTGCATAATCTTTGATGGAAGTGTTAATAACAGCCCATATATGCTTCAGACATACAGACATTTCCTAATTGCTTCAATAAAGAGAGAAAGGGTGAGAAGAGGCATTAACCTTTAAACAGGTTTTCATTGAGAGTGCAAAAACATCATGGAAAAGGTCCTTTTTTTCTATTCAGGACAAGCTTCTTATTGAACTGTACACAAGAGTGTCACCAGTATGGAGTGACTTGGTGAGATATAGCTGTGTTATACTTTAACACTTCCTGATCAGGAAAAAAAGAGCCTTTCTTTCAAAATTCAAAGCTGAAAGTTATTGTAGAGAATATTTAAGATTATTAGCATAAAACTACAAGCACAAAGCAAGAAACTACCACCTTTAAATAAAACAAACAAAACACTAACATAATTCTTATAATTATTTTCTAGATATTTCAACTACAGAAAAAAATACATTAAAAATGGCAATTCTCTCTTCTCAATGCAGAATTTCAGAGGAAAGTGGAGAAGAATGTACAAAACTAAGCTGGAAAAAATATTAAGTCCTAAAGTTAAGAGGAACATAAATGTTCCTGTTGGGCAGTATTTGAATCATATGGGTTCATCCCTTCAACCTATCATCTTATACCTGGCATGCCTAAAGCTGACTCTATGTGTAAAACCACAAAACGGCTGTGTAAGGATTTATGAATGCGCTCTTTCAACAGTAGCCCACCTGTGGGCATTGGGTTATGGTTAGGAATGTCATAATTCCATAATTTATTTTTGCAACAGCAATCTAAAAATATCACATCTGAAATGAAAAGCCTCATTACATCAATAATCAGATGTATTTCAGTAGCTGTCCTCATGATGTCAAAAGATGATTTCTCAGCCTCTTAGTTTGCAAAGCTGCTTTGACTGTGCAAGCAAATGGAGCTCAGAACTCATAATTTCTTACATAATTTTCTTTACCTGAGAAATTATTTCTGTGTCCTAAATACACTATTTCTAAAGAGATCTACCACCAAAAGAAAAGAATTAATAATAAACCCCATATTTCTACATACACTATGTATGATATACACTTTTGAACTATTTAGTATGATAAATAATTAATTCAATGGAACCAATCTCTTAACCCTGAATGAGGGATTAACTGTTAAGTGCATGGCAAGTTCTACTAAATCAATACAATTATTATTGTAAAAACCATTTTTTTAATAAGAATGTATTAAGTATTAAGAGGAAAGTTTAAAAAAAAAGTCATAATTATTTTTTTAAGATTTCAGTAGAGAAGTTGTGTTTTCCATATTAATCTCTAGCTTGTTTTTATCAGCTTCCTTTGTTTATTTTAGGGAAGCAATAGTTACATGGGTATTTCAAGCTATGGAAAATGCAGAGAAGGAAAGCCAGTGAATATCAAGCAGTTTTATGTGAATCAATCATTAAAACAGACTGCCCCTCTAGAAAATTTCTTTCCACTGTAAACTCCAAGCCCAAATATTTCTGTAAATAAGAAAATTAATATACACTTGAATTCACATGTAGAAAGTTATTTAAGTCTTAATCCCAATACATTTCAACATGATTTTGTCAAAATTCCCCTAATATGATCTAGCTATTTTAAATACTGCATAGCAACACTTTTTTAAATGCATTGATGACACACATTTATCAAGCTGTGCCTATTTTTCTATTAGACCAGCTCTACCAGATAAGAGAATGCTAACAGTCACTTCAACCAAAGGCTCTCAGGCATGCTTACAGGAAGAGTAACAGGTCATTTTCCATGAAAGGAATATGGGACATAAAATATAAATGAATGCATCAGAGTAAACAATGAACAAAAATAGAAAAACATGTTTATTTAACTCTGTGTATGTATGCATGTGGATAAATACACAGTGTATATATGGTCTCCATACAGATAATCTCTTTCTCTCTGTGCCTTAAGGCTTATTCAGTTTAAGATATATATTAGATCAGTAACTAACACAGCCATGACACTGGCTTAACATGAACATTAGTTTGGGAATACCAGCCATGGTATCAGCAACTCGTTACTATGCTTGTCACACAACTTCTGCTATGAGTAACTTCTTTTGGGTACTCAGTTCTTCAAAGAAACAAGCTTATCAGTGTCTGGGTTCTCATCAGCTTTTCTTAATATCATTTTTATTTAAAACCCCCTCGCATTCTGTATATTTCAACCCCCAATAATGTTCAGATTCAACAGGGTATAAAACTGACAGATGGCAGACTAATTCAAAAGGAAAACTACCACATATTTGCCTGTAAAACAACCTCTCATGGGCAAAGTCTTCAAAACACTTTATCAGGCCATATGCTTAAGTGAAAACTACTTGTTCATCCAACACAATAATGATTTTATGTTAAAACTAAGAATCACCACTTAATGAGTCTGCTGATCTGAAGCATCCTGCATTTGCTGACCTTCAACAGTTTGAGTGAGTCTTTAGAAAAGGGATGAGAGCTGATTTCTCATTTAAACTGTGTCCACTTCTCTGAGACTGTTGGAATTGCTACTCTAAAGCTTGCTGCCACATTATTTTGCTAGGTAATTATTAATTACTTATTGCTATGTAATGGACCCCACAATATACATATGTACACAGAAAATATGCAAATGATATATAAGTATTGTATGGACTCAGAATCACATGATTCCAGGATGGCTGGTTAGAGTATGGTGTTAATAATGCCAAGGTTGTAGGTTTGATCCCTGTATGGGCCATTCATTTAAGAGTTGGACTCATGCTCCTTGTGGGTCCCTTCCAACTCTGTGATTCCGTGATTCCATGACTGAAACTGGAAGCAATCTCTGAAGGTCACCTGGGCCAACTCCCTGCTCAAGCAGGGACACCTACAGCCTAGCACAAGATCCAGACAGTGTCTGAGTATCTCCAACGAGCGAGACTCCCCCACCCCTCTGGGTAACCTGCAACAGTGCTCAGTCATCCTCATGGTGAAAAAGTGTTTCCTGATGCTCAGAGGGAACGTCCTGTCTTTAAGTTTGTGTCCATTGCCTCTGGTTCTGTCATTAGGCACCACTAAAAAGTTCCTGGCTCTTTGAATTCTCCCTTCAGGTATTTATTTATATTAAGGCTCTTTGAATTCTCCCTTCAGGTATTTACTTATATTAATGTTTCCCTGAGCCTTCTCTTCTCCAAGCTAAGCAGTCACAGCCCACTTTGCCTTTCCTCAAATGCAATATGTTGAAGTCCCTTAATTATCTCGGTGTCCCTTTGCTGGACTCCCTCCTACTAGTAGCTCAATATGTCTCTTGTACTGGGAAGTGCAGAAATCCACCCAGTATTTTCCAGGTATGGCTTCACCAGTGCTGAGTAGGGGGGCACGATCAATTCCCTCAATCTGCTGGAAACAGTCTTCCTCATCAGCCACCTTAGCTGCAATCGCACATTGCTGGCTCATGGTCAACTCGGTGTCCACCAGCCATTGTAATTACCTTTTCTACTGACTATAGGAATCAATTGGGTTTTCTTTCCTGTTCAGAAGTGTGCAGCTAGGCTCACTAGTGCAGAGACAGATGGCACTGTAGTGGAACTTCTAAATTTAAAGGTCTGAATGACAAATGTGCAAAAAATACAGACAAAACTTACTGCTAAGTGACCATTACAAAACCTATGATGAGAATATAAAGCACTCCATTAGGAAGTGTCTCAGTCACCCCAATACTGATATAAACACATTTCTTCACAGTTAAGTCAAAGACAAATTGCCCTCTCTACAAACGCCTGTAGTCAAATTACAGAGAAGCACCTGAATGAGAGTTAATGTGCTTATAACACACATGGTTTGGGAAAAAAATTCAAGTCGTCTCTGCCTAAGCACAGTCCACCCTTCTTTTGTTCTATTTAAAACAAATTATGTGTATTTATATATTAGTTAGACTACCATGGCTTACTGGAAAAGAGTTATTTTACATTGCTCTAACCATCACAACACATGACCTGAAAGAAAGCACCTCTAATACTGTAATACAATCAGTTCAGAAATAGATACCAAGATATTGCCAAGAATCTGGATAAACTGATAAGCAGCTGAATGCTATAAGCAGCATGTTACTGATAACTTGGAAGCTTCAGCACCCAGACATCATACAAGGATTCCTGAGGAAACCAGACTGCAGCAGGTGTGTCAAGGTAACACAGTATCACTGCCACACAGTTCACTGAATTATATGTTCTGGCTACCAGGTAAAATATGCTGTGACTACAAAAATAAAAGAGGACAGGCTATCTGTCAGATGAACAAGCAAAAGAGAATCTCAAACTTTGTGATTCAGCACACAGGAAATGGCTCAGATGATTTTTTTTCTCCTTTTGTTTATGTATTTTTAGAAGTTGTAGTGGTTTCTATTATACTTCAAGGCTTTACTAATTGATTCCAGCTGCTTCTAGTGAGTTACAGGTAAGATTCATTATTGAATAGAGATAAATCAAATAGCAAATGTCTAAAGACTGAGGACTGAAAATCTCATTTACATAAAGACTGACTCTGGGATTTATGTTCTGGATCTGCAGATCTTGAAGGTGTGGCTAAAAGTACCTGCTTCATAGTCTTCAAAGGCTTGTAAGTTCTAGTCTTAGCAAGCAGAACAGTGTGAGAAAAGACACTAAAAATTTATTTTCTCCATTGATGCTGCATCTGCAGAAAAAACACTTCAATACTTTTAAAGCCATAAAGAACAATCTCCTCATTGACAAGAACAGTAGGAGTTTAACAGGTAGTTCTACTGGATATCAAGATGATGGATTAAAACTGGAAAGAAACAATTACTCTGTCTAGAAATACTGTTATTATATGTTCAACTAGGTCACATTTTAACTTTGTTACCAAAAGAAACAAGAAGAAAATCTTACTAAATCAAGTGACAATTGTCCTTTTGAGCTAGTTCATATAGATACCCAGTATCTTGCAACTCGATGAAAGGCAAAGATGTTGCTCATGACACTCAAAATGCTTTTTTCAATCAGATGTTCTAGTGCTTAGCAGCAGTAGTGCTGCAGGCTTCCAGCCAAGGTTCTCTTCATGTTTTCCTATTTCCTCTATAAACTAAAAAAAGTTTTTCTCCCTACTTTGGTTGCCTTCCTAAATACCTTCCTTGAAGAAAAGGAACACAGTTCAGGTAGGCTGATCTTAATTAATAAGAATCTTTCCTTCCAAATATTCTGTGGTTATGAAACATCATATTACTACCAAATCCAAAGAGCACGTATGGAACATAAGCATTTAAAATTGCCAAATTTCTGCGGAGAGGGATTTGTACATTTTCATACGCCGAAACACATACATATATGCACACACACATTAGTTTATGTAATAGAACTGTACAGAGGAAGAAGAACGGCAGGAACAGCAAGGGCAGGTGGGGGAGCCTGAAACACCCTGGCCAGCTGCTCCCAGACACATCACAGCAGTCATCAGCCTACCAGAAGCTCATTCCTGTGCTGCCTGATGGGGCAGGATGAGCCCAGCACCCCTGTGAGGCTCTGGCCCTGCCACTGCTGGTGCCATAAGGCCAGACCCACACAGACATGCCAACCGGAGAGGCTCCATGGGTCAGGGCACCCTGTGGTAATGCGAGACAGAAGGGGCTGGTGGGGTGTGAGTAGGGGCCATCTGTTCTTGGCCATTCCCACACCAGTCTGTGTAGTCTGTCCTGTCTCCTCTAATTAAACTCCATTTCTGATGGTTTTCCTGGGCAAGGGCTTACTATTGTGCACACACATGTGTCTCAGTGTCAGTCCTGCCATGGGACCAGGAGTCCCACGTGCCCACAGTGTAGCACCTGCAGTGAGGATGGGTGTGCAAGTGAGGGCTAGCAAACAGCATGCTGGAGTAGCTGGCAAGTGGGTGAAGTGTCCTGGAAGCCAGGCATGACGCTATGGGCAAGAGCACAATCAGTCCTGGCTCTTAGAGAGGGCGAGGGTAGGCACAGGGCAGCCTCGGCCAGCTGCTGTAAAGACTGTGGCATCTCAGGCTGTCCAAAAGATCTGTCTGTGTGCATAGGAGAGACTCTGTGGAATGACGGAAGCACAAGACTGGAATCAACGAAGTACCTAAATCCAGCTGCTGGAAGGATTCATATTGCAGGGTGAATATAGAATAGATTTGTCTTATATGTTTATGCATGAAAGTGACGTAACAGATGACCCCTTCAAGATCAACATAGGTATAGATTTGAAAACACAGATTTAAATTCTCTAAAATTCCTAGGCTTATTCATAGCTGCAAAAGTTAATGGAAGGTGTCTGCACCATGAACATATGTACTTGTTGAAGAATTCACAGCATTTAAAACATTTGCCAATTAAGATGATTTTGGTTTACGTTTTCCACACCAAACAAACAAAACCCATCCAAAAAAGCCAAAAGAACAAACTGTGTGGAACATCCATAGACAAAGGCTTTGCAAATAAAATGAGAGCTATGGTCAACTGAAATAATACTGAGCCCTTTGCTGTGTTTATAAAGAAATGCAAAAAGATGGTGGGGTTGTTTGGTTTTGTCAGGCAACACAAGCATTTAATATCTCTAGTCATTCAAACCTTCGACTAAGATTTATTAACCTGTCAAACAAAAGCAATTTTACAACATATCCAACTGCAGTTCATTTCAGAACATTTATTGCTCTGTAAACAGAAAATCCAGATTCTCCTTAAACAATCTATTCCTCTTCTTCCTCTTGGAGCAAGAAAGAAGGCATGGTAGTGAGAGAAATTCTAAGTGAAAAAGAAAGAAGGATTTATAAACTTATTTGCACAAATATATAAAAAGCATAAAGTTAGAAATTAAAACAGACTTTTATGGTGACTACCTCAACTGAAAAAAACATCCCCCACCTTTGGGCAATATGGATGAGAGGGGAAGGGGAAACAGAATAGGGGCACAGCTCCATGTTTACTTGGCATATTTTCTGCTATGCAGATCAGCTCAATGGCTCTGAGAGATGTTTAGAAAGGAGGGGGTTTATTAGGAGGCTGAAACAGAAGGAGCATGATACCTACCTGAAACACAATCAGGTTAGCTAGTCTCCCTTTACAGAGAGAAACGTGATGCTAGGGAATGGGTTACTGCTGTTTGGGGATAGAGCCTCCTCTAACAGCCTGACAAAGGGGAGGCAGCCACAGCTCCATGCCCCCAGTACAAACAGTAGCAAGGCCGAGCACGTATCTCCCAGCAGGCACTAGCACACAGACACACACATAAATAAATATATATATATATATCTATATACATAAGGCTAGACACACAGATAAATGCAGTTATACTCAGCACTCCCAAGGACCCACAGGGTCATTCAGCTGCCTCTTCTCTAGTGCTCACACGCTCGCACTCAGCCTGGCCACTGGCTCTGCAGATGCCAGGGCTGGGCCTCTGTGACCTGCACTCCCAGGCTGGGAGCTGGCACCTCATTTTGCCCAGTTGATAGCACCCAGATCTGTGCTCACTCCAGCCTTGGACATGAGGGCCTCTGCCCGGTCCAGTTGCTGGCCACACACATACAGACCAGATGCCCTTCAGCCAGGAAGAGTTAGAAATGGAATCTGCTAACACAGGACACACTGCACTGGTAAGGAGCTGTGCATGGCCAGACAAATGTGTCACCTATTTACACATCCAATATTTTTATCCCCTTATCCCTCTATTTATCTATAATAAATCCTGATCAACCCCCAAATTTTCTTCCTCTGCATCCTATACTGAGTGCCACGCCCTAGGCAGCATCTGCCCCAAGTCCAAAAGGATTGATCCAGCATTGATTCACCTTGATAGTGCTTCTGGGACAGCCCTAGGAGGGCCCGAACAGGCTATCCCTCCCTCTGAGTCCTTAACCTGGGCTCCTGTCTGCCTTTGGGATTCCGTGCTGCCTTGGCCATATGGAGATGGGCACCTGTGACAGGTGTGGGAACCATTGGGAAGGTGTGATTTGGGATCCCCCACCTGCTGTCACCTCTCTCAGCTCTTTTGTGGGTCTGCAAACAAGCTTTTAACACAAACCCCAACATCTGCATCTGGTAGCGGATCTTCCTTAGGATCTATCCAATTCTACGCAAGTTTATGCATCACATGCTGCTTGACTCCTAACATGCAAGACCAGGAATCCAAGTAGTTTCTTTTACAGGTCTTTATAACCAGGGCCTGACATGCCATACACTACGCTAAATATAGAAATGAACAGAAGAAAAAGTGATGCTCAAATCAGACATCCTATTTTTCCTTTCTTCTCAATGCTGCTATTATTCCAACGTTCAGTTTGATCCTAAAGCAATACACCACAGCATGTCACAAGCATTATTATGTCTTTATACTGCCAAGTAACTGAAATCCTTTTATTAAAATACAGCATTCTGTGATGGGTTTCTTCATCCTTGGACTGACATTGAGCCTGAAGCTCTTACTAGTAATCACTTTACACAAAGCCAGATCACATACTCAACTCAGACAGAGAAGCTAAGGACTCAATTCACAGATTTTTAAAAATGGTGTGAAAGCTGGTGAGACTGAATTGTTCTAGCAAAGAATAAACATATTTCAAAATTTATGAGAAAAACTACACTGAAGGCCTTATTCTAAGTATTCGACTTACGGAACATTTTA
Organism: Eulacestoma nigropectus; assembly: GCA_013397775.1. Lineage (NCBI taxonomy): Eukaryota > Metazoa > Chordata > Aves > Passeriformes > Eulacestoma > Eulacestoma nigropectus. The sequence continues at coordinate 321,774 of VZTE01001371.1, read as the reverse complement.
TTCATCATTCATTAGCACTGTATTATTTAAACAAAATCAGAGAAACAAGAAAGTTACTCCACTAAATATTAATAATCTTAAAGAAAATTAAGGCTGCCATTTACTAATATCAGCTGTAAAGAGGAGCTGTAAATATGAAGAGATCACTAAAACAGTCTTCCACCAGCCTACTCAAGGTCAACAATCATCTTTCAAGCGTACTTGCTCTTCAACTGATTGCTAAGATGATAAGAAAAAAAAAATCAAATTACAGGGGAAAAGGACAGTAATAAATTGTCCAAGCACTTTAGCATAACTAGTTAATGCAATACTAGAAGCTGAAACTCTGACACCAGTGTTTCTAAAGAAAACTTCTTTACTTTGAGAGACATGCCAAAGTGCACGTTTGCAGCTGATTCCTCTTTCCACTATCTTCATGAGATTTTAAATTTAGACATGTAGCATCCTAAATGTTTGAAGAGTTTTTGCTGTAATGTTAGCCCTGTCACATCCTCTACCAATCCTCTTGAAACAGAATGCTTAGCCTCAAAAAAGTAAGTGTTTTTACTATTTCAGTATATACATCATTAACTTGTAGACTATTTCCTCACTCTTCATCTACACTCCCTAAAAAATGTTTGAGAAAGCCATAAGGACAAATGGCCTACTGCATACTATTAAGTCTTTATAATTTATGATGAAGGTATATAGATCACTTAGTGCAGTTACAAATTCAGGTTTTCATTTTCACCTTGAAGGCCCTATATTATCTTACCCACAACTACTTATATCTTGCTTTTATTTCCTTCTACTCCCTAGACATCTTCTATCCTTTCACCTAATTGCATTCTTTATCTCTTTCTCCCACTTTCAGCTGCATGTCTTATATCATGCTGACCTCTGTGCCTTGTACAATCTTGATGCCTACATTCTTCATCCTTCTCCAGCAGTATATTTAAAAATACACTCTCAGGAATCATTGACACATGCTCTTCTTCCTCCCTTTCTTATTGCTGGGCTGTTAACTAAAATTTGTCCTGCTTAAATCGCTTTTGCTCCTTGTTGGACAGGGCAGCAGAGAACACAGCTGAAAGCAGAGCTGTCTGATTTACTTCTTATTTCTATCAGGAATGACCTCTTTTAACTCTTTAACTCTGAGGAGAATTGAGGGACAATACTTGTTTGCCATCTAAAATAAGAAATTGGAATCTTGTTCACTAAAAAAGCCACGATGTTCATTAAATAAATGCCAATCAGTGTGTGTATACAGTGGTTAGTTTCTACAAGCTACAGCAGTACTTCTTACAGTCTTAGATGTTTACATATATTTCATAGTGCTCCAACAGTTGTCCAGAGTGGGCTCCATGCTTGTGATCCAGCACACATGAATATGATGCTTTTTATCCCCTCATGGTTTAATGTGTACTTAAATGTAAATATGACGACCACACTGAACAGCAAACAAACATCAGGAAACCAGGGAAACATTCCCAGATGCAGTAATGGTCACAGTATGGTAGAGTCATAGCATTATTCCTGACTTCTAGAACACCTGACTACAGGAATTCCACCTTCCCAAACTTCAAACACTTACTCTACACAACATAACTCTTAATGGAATTATCATATGACCATTTTACTAGTTATTAATATAATTGCAAAAAATATTATCTTCAGAGGAACATCTTAAAAAAACTGCAAACATTTTTTGCTGAAATTTAAGAAAAAAAAATCTTCTCAATGAAAATTTTTGGCCTGGAAATTTAAAAACTCAAAACTGATATCAGTCTTCAAATGATAAATCGCAGCTAATCTAAAGATTGCAAATGCATTCTACTTCAGACACGTGATCATTCTTCATAAAATGAAAGGTTCTCTTTTAATTTGCTTGGGATAACTGCATTATTGAGAGTGAAAAGCAGTAAGATAAGTTACATACTATTATGCTTTTTGCCCATGGCACTTTTTTGAATCAGTAATATTTCGAGTCTGTAATAGTTTTGAAGTTGAGGACAATAGGCAACCTCTAATATCTCCAGTCTGAGCTACAGGATACAATAATATGTTTTGGAGACAAACTGAATAGATCACTGTGACCAGATGTCTATTCAGGAGGAAGAGGACAATTTCATTATGGAGGAAAACATGTTCTGTAACAGAAGATGTTTTCAGCAATGGATGAAATCTCTTCAGCTAGTCTTTGCTAGTCAGCAAAACCTTGAGGCTTTGAAGCAACTAACCTATGAAGTGAAGGAGTTACTAACATTAAAAGCCATTTCCATTACCATGCCACTATCTTAGAAAATAGTTGCAGTTGCATTTTAAAATAATTTTGGTGCTATTCAGGGAAGTATTGACTAGTAATCCTTATCTCTATACTTGGTAAAATCTGCTGATAACACAAAGTTTTGTAGGTCATATGGGATAACATCTGTAAGAACTTTGGAGTGACAGAGTAGTCTACTGGGCAGTTAAGTGTCAAATGAAATAAAATGGTCAAGAAATGTGGCAGGACACATTAGCTGGAAGAAAATAAATGACATATACATTTTTTAACATTTGGTTTATGTACTGGACATCATTGTAAACAGCTCAGTGAAAACTGAGAACTTGGGTGATCAGCTCAGTGAAAATTTAGAGCTTGGGTGATATTATTTATATTCACAGACATATATAAAATAGTCTCATCGGGAATGCTCTATGTCATATATCTCACAGACGGTATTCTGTGTTAAAATGTTTTTGATAGGAAGGGTCTGAAGAAATGCAATCAGAACGATTATGAGGAGAAAAAAAACCAAACAACCAACCATATCACTGCCCTCATCTCCACAAAAAATCCCAAACACAACCCTTTCAGATGGTGAGGTTTTGAACAGACTCTAAAGGGCTTTATTTAGGGAGGGAAAAATAAAAACGGATATGACAAGCAGCATTTACAATACTGAGTGGCAGATCAGTTACTTGTTATCTTTCTCACTCATAACATATAAAAAGCTGACATTGGAACATATGCAACACATACAGAATTCATTGTCCCAGGTATACATCAGTACCAAGAAAAACCACAGATCTTGTGAAAGGTTTTTTTCAGTGTTTTTGTTAAAAAAAACTTGGTATGGGAGCAACAGAATTTAAGTGGATAAATTAACCCTCTCTAGCTAAAAAGCAATTATTAAGCTGTGATTATTAGCTGTCATCAGAGATGGTACCAAATAAGCTGGACACTGAATCTGAGCATGAACAGCAATTCCTATATTCAGTAGCATTTAGACAAAAATGAAAAGCTTTATTTTAATGGAATAGGAGGGCAGCATTTCTGCTACTGCTTGAAATTGTATTCTACTTTAAATCAGAATCACTTCAGTCTTATTCAAGTTTAACTTGAACCATTTCCTTCTTGGCTTTGAATTATGCCATTATTCTAAGATTAAAAGATGCTGAAATGGAAATGTTAAGCATCCTTTTTTAGCAGACAAGTCTTTATGTTTTCAGTTCTTTTTATATTTTACATAAAGGTCTTTTATCTTTATAACACCTATCACAGTAATAATATAGAAAAAATCTCCAATACTGCTTTATGGAGTACACTTTGCAATCACCTTCTAAGTGCACTTATTTTGTGATGCAGCAGTCTGAGCAAAAAGCTTTGCCCTGTTTAGACTATAAATAATTTACCAGTGTTAATTGTTGGTTCTATATGTAAGTTTTCTGCAACCATTCCAAAAAGACAGACTCCTACAAATTCTTTATCACACAACAGAATAAGAAGAACCCTATCATGTAATACCAGCTCTCTGAATATTGCTTACAACCACATCTCCACAAAGAACAAGTAATTTAAACAAACAGCAAAAAAATAAACTCACCATTCCCTAGCCTTAGTGCTTTAAAACAACACATAGCTGACTATAGTCTTTCAAAGGTTTCCAGAGGTTTCCCCATGACAATAATTTACAAAAGAGCAACCAAAAATATTGCCAACAATGCAATTCCTTCTTTCAGTTTTCATTCTTTGTTCTGCAACTGTTGAAAACCATTGTTACAACAAGCTCTGGGTGATTACAAAGGTAACTCCAGATACACAGAGGATCAGTGCACTAGATCTTATTGAAAGAGGATTTATTCATGATTGCTATAACTCAAAAGACATTAAAAACATTTTTTGTGAAAATTCTTGTTAATTATAATCTAATTATTCAATGACTGCTGTTTGGCACCTCTAAGAAAATGCTCAAGGTCTTGAAAGAAAGAAAAGATAACTCAGTGAGCAAGTTATCATAAAACAAGGATTTTCCCCCTCTTTTTTACTACTTACCATGCATAATTAATATGTGATAATAACCATAATGAGTTCCCTAAAACAATTAGCAACGCATCTCCAGTGACCTGCTAATCTGAATATAATGCTTTTTGAATTTGGAGGTGTACCAGTCTCTGTGCTTACACACTCATCTCACGTAGAAGCAAAGAAGGCTGCAGAGCATAATTTATTATTCTGCATCACATTTCATCAAGTCCCTTAGCAGCTACTTGATACATTATCAAGACAAATGCAAGGAAAAAAATGTATTCCTAACTCTCCACCCCACCAAGTAGGGTAACCCAAAGACTAAGAACTAATTATAATCCTTCTTTCCTCTTCCAATCACTAAGATACCTTAAGTGAAAGCAAACCTTGACCAGGTTACTTTTTGCATGGAATTTCAACGACTTTTTTCATTTCTGTAAGATAAATACATCCATAAATAAACATGCACTGCAGTAACAAGGGCAATGTCTGGAACACTTAAAAGTTAAATTACTTTCAAGCCCTGCAATATCTCATTTTTCTTCCACAAATATATAATAAAGACTGCCAGCATGGGGAGGGGTAGGTTGGCAGAGTGAACGTGTACATGTGTGAACACAGAAGTACACATGCTTCAGAAGAAAAGGGAGGAAGTAAATCAACCATAGGAACTGAGAGCACGATAACTGAAAAAAACCTGAAAGCAAACAAACAAACCAACCAACCATCTCCTTCCTTTAATTATCTTGTAAGTATAAAATAGTGGCTTATTATGAATTTAGGGAAAAGATGCCAGTGTATAGTAGCATAGAGGACCTAAGCATGTTTTGTCTCAAATATTCAGAGTATTGCTACAGGAAAGGTGACCAGAGGAAAGGATCCCATGGAGGTGGGGAAGTGCTGTCCTGAGCCAACTTCCTGCTCCACTTTAAGACTTGTTCTCAGTTCCCCCACCCCAACTCATTACTTTTGTATAGTGGTGGCTTTTTTGGGAGGCACCACCTTCTGAAGAGTTTTTTGTGGGAGTTGTGAAGTGTACTGTACAAAACTAAGGGCTTTTTAGCTGATACTATTTATGGAAATGTATTGTAAGAATTTAAGGGTGTGTTAGCCAATACCTTCTGAGTATAAACATTGGGCTGGTGCCACAGTTAAGAAGCCTGTGTAATAAAAGCTAAGAGTTCCCTGATACGTGGTCTAGTGCCTTTGTTTCACCTGACAAGAACCTGTAACTAGCATTACACCCAGATCTACCAGAGGGCTGTGACAAGCAGATCTTCAGAAGTTCTAGTTTGTGAGATGGTGAAATACCTCATATTCTTTTCTCTACAGCTGGAAGGCGAGCTTCCTAACAACAGACTTCATCATCCAGCCTGGGAGACACAAGTAAGGGCTACATGCTTAGACCATGTAGCAGCTGAGGAAGGTGCAGGATTCAGCCAACAGGCTGTTCAGCAGTATATCACAATAAAAGTACATTCCACTAGAGTGCTGTATCTTTGCATCCCAAGCTGTAAAGCTTCTAGAAATATTTCAAGATGGAGGTCTTAACACATAAAACTATATTGTTCAATATGTATTTACTTTAAATTGCTTAATACACAATCTAAAAGTATGATTTATTAATAAGTTATTCCTTTAAATTTCTTCAGTGTTTGTCTGAAATCAAGACCTTCTCTAGAAGGGAGAGGAACCCATAAAAAAAGTTATGCTGTTTATTATTTTGCAGTGCCCCATAACAGCAGGATATTCAAGAACTAGTCCAGCAAAATATACCAAATAGTCAAAAAATAACTTGCCATCTAGAAATACGTCCTCAGTCACATTGCAGAACAAGAAAAGTAAAGGCTTCAGGAAGAAGTTTTAGCGAAGAACCTTTCTGAGCAAAGAGCTGATGTATCATGTGGTAACTACCACAATTCCCAAGGAAGCCCAAAGGTTGGGAGACTGAATTTCCCAGGTTCAAAAATGCGTAAAAAGATGTTTTCCTCCATTTTTTCAGGAAGTAGTCCATAGAATGGACAAGACAAGGATAAAACTCTCTTCTGATCTGCTTTAAAAACAAAACAGAAGTCCCAGATTGCTGTTATGTTCTCTATGGAGAATTTTTCTTGGCAGTTTAGAAAAATGCTGGAACTACTTTTCCAATTATGCTTTACAAAAGACAAGGTATTTTTAGTTCCTGATAAAAAGACTCAAGCTGTTAAGACTGGACAATTTTGGATGCATACATAAAAGCAAAAAACCCCATTTCTTCAAAAAGCTATACAATCAGAAAAGGGAGGTTCCTTGGACTTGGCACCTCATCTTGGTTAGAAGGCAGACAAGTGGAAATGTTCTGTTCCCAAGTCCATAGATACATCCTTTCAGATTTCACCTGCTATCCATTTTCAAAACTTCTGGGCAGGTTCTACATGATAGAACTAAACTACTCTGGGTATACACAAATGATGGGACATACTTCATTTGCCTCTCAATCACTCTATGTACAATAACAGTGAAACCCATGTAATCTAAATCTATGTAATCTAAATTAGTTTAAGGGAGTGAACTCTGCTTTTGCTGCAAAACACTTAAGTAAGGTGTGTGTACTTAGGAGCAGTGTTTTCAGTCTCTCATGGCACTAAATCAGTTGCTCAGCTGTCCCACCACCTCCCAGGGTGTACCATCCCCACCACGACACACTTCTGCCACAGGACAATCTTCTCTGCTGTGTTTGGAAGCCGGTCACTGTGTAGCACAGGATGCAAGGCTAACAGGAACATTGACAGAGTGCAACCTTGCAGATGATGGACAACAAGAAAACACACACCCCAGAAACACTCAAACATCCCAGACCTTCATTCAGTCTACTAACCATATGACTACACTGGAGTTGGCATCAACAGATCAGACAAGAAGTTCTTTATCGACTGTAACTCATCAAATGCGTAATTAATTAATGAACTATAATACATCAGTACAGACAAGAAAATCCAGTGGCTTCTGAAAAGAAAGACCAAATTCTGCTTTCTACTTCAAAATGTACCTCCAGCCAGAAAGAGTTGTGGAGCAGCACTGATCCCTCTTCATAGTAAGCAGCCACTGGCATGTGCTGTATCTGCCTCTGTCAGACCACACTGTCTGAGAACAGTGATCATCTACAAACTCTTTGTCATCTGTCCTCCTGAATGCAGCCTAACACTTTAAAAGTCAGGTATACTCTGACCATTACGATCACAGGTTATATCCACCGGAAAAAATCAAATACTTAACAATATGCTAAAACAGCTAGTAAAAACTGTGAGACCATGGAGACAAGATAGCAGGGCTTGGGTAAATCAGAATGGTTTATACCATGAACAGCTATTTAGAAAGCTGTTTCAGATGAGAAAAAATTGGCAATGTAGGCCTATGCAAAGAAAGACTAGAGCCAAGCTTGAAGAAACAGCCATTGATGTAGATTTGAACTAAGCTGAAAAATGTCCATGTTTTTGCATTTAATGCCTTTTTTATTTCTAAAATAAAAAATTTGTGAAGTGCAAACATTCAGGAAAGAGTATAAGCCAATTAATTCATAAAATGGAAAAGGGACAGATTTATTTTCTTTATCCTGTTTTAGTTGTACAATATAGAATAAAATTACAAAATATTTGAATGTCATAATGTTCTGAATCTACTGTTCTTTCACTACATCTTCTATAGCAAAAAAGTCGCAGAAAATTTCTCTTTGAACTTCTCCATTCTATGACAAAATGTCCACTGAGACTCATAAATCCTAATGTCATTTAATCAGTCTGAAAAAATTTTAATGAGCTCTCTCTAGATTTGGTAGAGAGATTATTTGTAACTATGGGATCAATTAATTAATTAGAAATGGAAGAAACTGAAAAGAAATAGTGTTTTAAATTAAGGCAATGATTTACATAACTTGGAACTTTTTAAATAGAACAGATTTGATTCTTCATAAGAGAGTTATGACCATTTGTATTACTACAATCTATCCCGCTGTTAAAAAAGTGGATATAAATGGATTTATTTGCTTTTAAACTACTACTAAGGTCCTTTATTTTACAGAAAAGCTATAGGCAAATCAACCAAAATACTGGAAAGAAATGCCTTAGCCTTCAACACCCTTAAGCAGGAAGTTAATTAATCTGTGTGGTTTTGATGACAGAAGTATATTAAAAATATGTATAAATGTTGACATGAGGATGTCAGAAACCCACTGATTCAGAGCCATATTTAAAATAAATTTATTTGCATACTATTTTTGTTATTATGAAACAAAACTTCTTCAAGATAGTATTGAAAAGTTATAGTCGATATATAAATATATATATGTATAAATTATACAAATACACACAAATGGCCTGGTTACTATAAACTCTTTTAAATCAAAAATTAATATTCTAGTATTTCAAATTCCAAAAGCATGATTTTAAATAATGTGAGCCCTATAAATTAAAGTGGAACAGAAAACTATTGTTTAGCAGAAGTATTTTTGTTTCCTTATTTTTTTTCCAAGATCAAATCTGTGAAGTTAATCGCTGAATCACAGGATGAGTGAGATTGGAAGGGACCTTCAGAGCTCATCTGGTCCAACCTCCTCTGTTGCACAGGACTGTGTCCAGACAAATTTGAGTATCTCCACAACCTCTCTGGGCAATCTTTGCAAGTGCTTGGCCATCCTCACAGTAAAAAAAAGTGTTTCCTTGTGCTCAGACAGTCTCCTGTGTATGTCTCTGTCCATTGCCTCTGGTTCTGTTACTGGGCACCACTGAAAAAAGGTCTGGCTCCTTCTTCATCACAGTTTCTCTTCAGGTATTCATACACATTAATAAGATCCTCTTGAGCATTCTCTTAATTACACCCACACCATTAAAGAAGATGTTAAACAGGGCTGTACAAAGTATTCACTCCCGGGGCACACCACTAATCACTGGCACCCAATTAGACTTGTGCCACTGATCACAACCCTCTGGGCCTGGCCACTCAGCCAGTTTTCAAACCACCTCCCTGTCTGCTCATCCACATCATACAGGTGAGAGTGTCATAGGCACTACTGCAGTTCAAGTAGACAACAGCCACTGCTCTCACCCTGTCCACCAGGCCAGTCACTTCATCAAAGAAGTTAATCAAGTTTGTCAAGCATGACTTTCCCTTGGGGTAGCCATACTGACTACTCCTGATGGTTTGCTTGTCCTTACTGTGCCTGGAAATACTTTTCAGGATTAGTTGTTCCATCATCTTTTTCTAGGGATCGAGATGAGGCTGAGAAGCCTGTAGATCCCTGGGTCATCCTTCTTGCCCAGCTTCAACACAGGAGTGACATTTGCTGTCTCCAGCCTTCAAGCACTTCTCCCAATGGCCATGATAGATCAAATATTATGGAAAGTGGTCTTTTAAAGACATCTGCCAGATCCCTCAGCACTTGAGAGTGCATCCCTGGATTTATTAATGTCCAGTTTGTTTAAGTATTGCCAGACCAGAATCCAAACAGAATAACACTGAAAAGCGTCTTTCAATCATCTAAATAAAATGTATGAAAAAGAACACAGTGTTTTGAACATTGTGGCCTGAAATTTCTATAACATTCGAGAACACACTGTTTCTACATATGCACAGTTCCAGATGGTTTTCATACAAGTTGCATCTGTGCATTTAAGAACAGAATTTGGAATATATTTAAAAAAAAATTAGTAAAATACAAAATTTCTAGTATTTAATTTCCAGATCATATTTTGATTACCTGACTGATTTACTTAATTACTTACACGACTGTGCATTGTTACTAGTGTTGGAAGTTCATATGATGCTTCGTGCAGCACAAGAGAGAAGACCTAGGCTGAATTTGCAGGTTGCATCTTTTTTGAAATTCCTGTGCTATTGTTTTATCATTATGCTTATTAATTTCCTAGTTAACCACAGACTGCAAAAATCAACATTTAAGACATTTCAAGATGATATTTATGACATCCTTTGATGGCAGTAAAGCAGATATAATATCCATTTATAAATAATTTTAAATACTGGTCTACTTGCAGAAGTATTCCTGCACAGCAGTAACCACTGGCTGATATGCCACTACAGCTAAATTCTGGATTTGGTTTTCTCTGCCTACATTGTATTTTTTGCTTAGAGCAGCAGCAAAGTTTTGAAGCAAACGTGAAAGCTCTCACTTGCTCCCTGGTAGTTTGTTTCACTGTGTAGGTTTGGTATGTATTAGGTTGCTCGAGGAGGAAGCTCCAGTAAAAGCTCTCTCCATGCGCTCATCAAGCAACCTCCGATGCTTAAGAATACATAAAGTTCCAAAGAACCTTATCTTGGCCTGGGATCAGTAAATCTAATCCAATAGAAAACATTCAAATAATATATAGCATAGGTGTATGGGCCTAAGCACTACCTATGATGTTCTATCAACCTGTTTTGCTTGAGTCCAATTACTTGCTTATGTAGACATTACCTTTACCTCTTGATACTTGGCTGCAACCTTGGACGTTACTGATTGCCAGCATGAAATCTAAACCTGCAGCTCTATTAGTTCACTGCTTGGGACAAAACACTGAAGATGACACCATTACACTGCAATTGGTCACAAATGTTTTGGATAGTTTTGCACGTACTGTTTTCATTTCCTTCCTCTTGAGAATTCTGTGCATGTGCAAATTTCTCACACTTTACATTTGTGACTTTTGTAGATGCAACAAAAAAAAGTTCAGCTGAATTATCAGCACTAAGGGAATTTGATGCTGTAAACTTTTTATAAACAAAAAATATGGATTGAAACATTTATGCTCTTCTTCAAAGAAAAGTTAACAAAATTAAAAATACAAAACTACTATAAACGATCTGTGACTTTGTCTAAAATACCTTTAAAGTTTAAAAATATTAAGTGTAATACAGATGCTACTATTCATATATTTTTTTCAATGCTAACACAACTAAAGGAACTAATACAAGTATCTACACAGTGTCACTGGTTCACTGGTTTTTCCTTGCTTTCGGGTTGTTTTTTAATGTTTTTGTTCTTTTTAAGTATGACCACCTTGTGGGTTTTCTGAAATAGAACCACATAAACTAAGAGTTTTGGGAAAGCTGCCCTTCCTGCTCTTCACATGAAATTAGGTTAATTTGCCATTAACACAGCTGATAGTCAGTTTCCTTGTTTATGTACATTTGGTGTATCATTTCTGAACATGCAAGCTTACAAATGAAGTAGGTTCACATATACAGAACATCAAGAGAAATTGCAAGAGAAAAAAAAATCAAACCAAAATCCAAACCCAGTTTGGTTAACTCTGTTCAACAGTAAACTACACTGCATCTAACTTAATTCACTTTGTATTCCCAGGCAATGAAAATACCATTTAGACTCTGGGTGAGAACTTGAAGTATGAAAGGCTGAGGAATCTTAGCTAATCATTCTGTATGTATTTGTGTAGCCTTTTTTCCCCAATAATTCTACTGAGAGAACAGTAATCGCAGTCTAATCTACCTAAATTTTTTCCTTAAAATTAGCACGTAATGCATTTTTCCACAGTAATGAAACTCCAAAACTTCAGAACTTAGGTTCCACTTGGGACAGAGAAGAAGTGAGAAAAACATTCTAAGGATAAAGGCAATTTAATTTAAAATAAAAATGAAGACATTATTTTAACTAACTCTCAGTTTATGTGAAATATTCTCCCTACAGATTTCTACTTCAGAATAAAGTTTGGAAACTTATATATAAGACAGGAAAACTAAACACATCTACTATTTGAGAAAGATAGTTTTAAATCAGAAACAAGAACTATGATCTCAGAGATTTAGACTGTTAGTGGAAAGATGCTGCTTAGGAAAAATATATGTCCTCTTCAAAAAGAACTATATTTAAAGTTTCAACACTTAAGAGGTAAATCAGCCATGAATGTATGAAAAATAAACTGACCTATGTTTAAATAACTGTTTCCAGACTCTGAATAGTTAAGTTAAGCTTTCAGATTTATGTACACAGCAGAAAATCATTATACTTCCATATTACTGCATGCTACCATGTAGCAAATCAGAGCAGTAACAAACTCTAGATGTAGTGGGGGGAAATCTCTCTCTTTGACAGCACAAACATCTTTGAAAACAGGGGTTGCTGACTTTTATAATATTTATATTAATCTAAGTATTTATCACATGAAAAAAAAAAATCCAAATATAGCCCAAACAAAAAATTCATAAATTTAATTTGTGCCCTCCTCCTCTTACCTTCTCTGGTGTTGCAGGAGGGTGAAATCTCTTTGCACAAAGTAAAAATGGATCAGGATGTGGCTTGCCATGCTTCAACTCAGGGTCATCTCCCAACACAATATGATGAAAAAGACTGAAGAAGTCTTTGTGTCTGGTTGTTTTCCTCTGAAATGACTCTTCACTCGAGCTGCTGGCAACAGCTATGGGTATGTTGTGTTTGTGTAAATGATGGATCAGCTTATTGACCCCTGCAAGACAAAGATATACATTTTCATTTTTATATATATGCATGCAAGTTGGTATATGTATTAATGTTTATACTCAATTACAAAGCATTTATGAATACTTCAACAATGCTGTCTTACTGACTGTAATAAACCTATTTCAAACAGACAGTGTAAAAGAAAATTCTTGCTACATCTGAAACATTCCTTCTACACTCAAAAATAATGGAACATTCTGTAAGTTACATACATACTTTTTCTGTTATCAAACAAGGCTTTTCTCAAAATATGTCAAAAATTGACTGTGATTAACACCACTACATAATAAGGCCCACTAGAAACTCATTACGCAAAGTCCCCACATTACATAAGTTTATTAGTTGAAACTCTGAGAGTTTGGAAGAACATTTTCTTTCATACACAGTTATGCTCCTGGAAAACAAAAAAATCAAAGAAATATACTCTTCTCACTGGATTGCACAGTTTTAATTTCTGAAGCAGGTATCCAGCTGGCTCAAACCAGCCCCTAAGAGAGCTCAGTTTCTCTCTTTTGCAATTACTAAAGCAAGTAACACTGGGCAGAGGAGACCAGCTGTCAGTCACAGTTGTTAATACCAGAGCTTTATCTATTGATGCTCTGAACCCAGAGTAATGAACACCTCAAACCTAATGGGTAGAAACTTCAATCTGATCCAGTCTTCTAGGGAAGGTTAATGCAGTGAACAGTGAAAACACAACAGTCTGTGTAAGAGGGAAACATACTTTGAGATTCAGTGCAAGTTTTCAGTTTTCTGTGAAGGGGTTTTAATGCTCCTTTGCTGAAGCAGTCTAAATGCTGGATACCCCTCCCAGACAAAACAATTAGCATTATCTAATGAAGAACAAGGGTGGATGTCTGGTCTTTATCAAATTACAAGAGAAAATCCTCCATACCTGTAAAATCATTTCAGCTGTGCTTCTTGGCATTAATCCCAACTGTACTGGACACAGGATATTAGTTTCAGGTAGTTTAGGTTCAAGTAGACTCCAGTTGACTTTTGGCTCTTTGAAATAACTTGACCACAATTCTGTTTTCATGTTCCAACTACATGAATTCTTATCCGATTTTTCATGTCTGATTATATGAAAATAATCTTATTCCCTTCCTCCTGATTCACTGTCATAGTTATGTCTGGTGTCTGCTCCCTTAAACCGTTCCTACTCCTCCTTTGCCACCTCAGCATCTCTGATTTGTATTTCCCTTGTGATCCAGCCATTCAATTCTATAAACAATCATATTATCTGCCATACATTTTTCTCAAGTATAGTCATATGTGTAACTTTGAGAAGTTGTAAGTACTACTGATAGTAAAGTGTGTAGATTAGTGGATAGGTGCAGTAACTAATCTACCTATCTGGAAATAGGACTTGAAGGTATGACTCTCTGCAGATTTCTCATCTATTCTCCAGAATCTAATCGAACAATTAATAACTGACATTTCCAGCTCCATGCTTGTATTTGAAGAGGGCCCTTAAACTTTAAATACATGCACTTCTCTAATGTTAGATTTTGATTTGGACAGACATAGCAAGCACTACTGCTCCTCTAAGGTCAATACCTCAGCCATTTAAAAGCCTTCCTATGCTCCCTTAAGTGGTTATACTAAGCAAGTGCATTTTTTCCCAAATAATGCTACTATGTCCTCTCACTGAAATGTGATGTTAAATACAAGTCAACTTTTTATTTCAGATACTTTATATCTTCATTCTGAATCATGTGAAGTAAGTCTATACTAAATTAATGGAAGCACTAAGTTTCCTTAATGTAAAGCAGTAGCATGAGTATCTCTTCCCTAAAATAAAATGCATTCATTCTAAGGAACTTAATAAATTGCAAGGTTTAGCAAGGTTAGCATACATAAGTGTAGTAATATAAAACAGTCCAAAGATTACATAAGCAGAAGACTCTCCCCATCTCCTATGCCCTTGCTATGATATGGTTAGTTTTCTCTAAAGTTGTGTTCTTTTCAAATAGCTAATTTACTTCAGTCCCACTGCATCACACCTTCAGTTAATCGCTCACTGGGTATGTTTATTCTATGTTTCTATTAGAGATAGCCAGCCACAGAAAAGCACTGTTGCAGAAAGGTTATTTCTTCAGTGTTCTCTCTTGTGCTCCCCGAGCACGTCATGATTCCAGTGTGTAAATATGTATGCGTGTTTGATTTCTCTTTTTGGCTTCCCTCACAACAAGTGAGCTAAAATGCAGTTGTCCCTAATATCTCCAAAGAGAGAATATCTACATTATTCAGATAATGCACTTTAATAAGAATATGATGCTTTAAAAAGTATTATTTGCATACATGTAAATAGAGCAAGATAGAAAAAAAAAATGCAGGCGGCAAATCAGCTGCCCAGAAAAAAATTAAACTGCATTTGGAAGAACAGCTAGCATAACTTGACAAGCTCAAAACAGTAGCAGCTGAAAAATATTTTCATTCCAGGTTTGCTTTCCTCTTTGTAAAAGCTATAGATCAGGAAAATCCATTTCTGTTTGCATCAATTACCACCAGTTTAGCTCTAGACACTTTGCCACCACATCAAATTACTGACACAATTATTGCAATAATTCAGCATATAATTCTTCATTAAGAAGATAATATCTTTCTTAGTATCCTTCTAATACTTTTTTAAAAAGAAAATATCAACAGAAGGGGAATTGAGCAACTGCTTTAAAGATCTGTAAGAAACTTCCCCTGGCAAATACTGTGTCATTATATCTTCTATAACTACAAATATTTTTCAATCAAATGATGATCAAAACCAACCAATTCAAACGCAAAGACTCTGAGGAAGTATACTGAAAATTCCCGTGATCTGCCTAACTTACCTGTAGCTAACATGTAAGGGATCAAGGCCCAACCATCCCAGAGGCATCCCTCTGCTAGACTTCTTGGGACTACCCTCCACCTCTCCTACTGAAAGCTTAGTCATATACAGCAAGAACAAAAATTATAGAAAGATCAAAAGAAATAAAGGTATCTGTTTTTCCAGCATAAGAATACACTCCAAATGTGGCACACAGGCAATAAATATCTTATGAACACAGACAATTAATATCTTATGCAGAACAAAATAAATTCTTCAGGTAATTATAAAAATTTAGGAATAAATATCCCAGAAATGTACTCCTGTTTTCAGATAGTCAAAGAGGTAAGTACTGTATCTTTATGCTATCTCTTTAAATAAGAAGTTTTAGATCAGACACAGAAGCTTAATAGCTTAACTACAATAATTAAACACCGGTGACTACTGCACAGAACAATAGCTGAAAAGAACTGTAAGCTGAGTTTCGTTACAGAAGCTGCAAAGAAGAAGGATCAACTTTCAACATCAGCATCTTTAAAACCCAATTAATCACAAATGTTGATGAAGTTATTAACTTTGAGAAAAGAAAAAAATTAAACCAACAGAAAGGACCTATTTCTTCTGAGACCACAGACACATTTAAAAGAAAGAGACTGACTGTTTTGTTCTGAAAATTGCAGAAAAGCATATATATTTTTTTTTTGAGGAATGAACTTTTATTCCTCCATTTGACTCCAAATGCGGTGTTGTTCTCTTTAGATTCAGCTGATAGCATGGCGACTAATACATTGGATCAACTGACAAACTAAAAATAAGACTTACACCGAACAACAAAACCCTTGGGCTAACTGTCACATTTTCCTTCTCATTGACTAATACAAACATGTACAGCAAGAGTTCAGGAAATCAAATAATGTTACACTAAAATGATCTAATGAGAATCCCTATCTAATTATTTACATGCTATTACAACACTGTTTTTTACATTATTCCTTTTAAGCTATCACATTTTATAATCAAATGACATTATTAATCATGAAGTGAAAATTAACAAGATGAAACTCCTGAAAGCTAACTCAAATTGATGGAAAGCAAAGGGAATTTTTATTTTCCTTTTAGCTTTATACAAACATGACTTCTGTGTCATGCACAATGCTTCAGAACAGTGAACAGCATATGTTTTTGCTACATTTTATTTCATATAATTTCAAATTTTTGTACTATCCTTTTTTTTTTGGATTTATCTATCCCCAAACAAAACACTGTTCTTAACTTGTATCACTTCTGTATGTCCAGATTCAGATCTATTTCTTTTGAAATGCTTTCAGACTAAGAAAGAAATACTATAGCTAATCTATTTTTTTCAAATATTAGTCTCCAACCAAACTTTTGTCTATGAACATGTTACAGCAGTGTAAGAATGTTTTTCAAGATAAACAAGAAAGTGATCTCCATGACAAACTGGGCAATCACATGAGATAAGCGAGAAAATTATTCATGCCACTTCAGGACTGAACCCTAATTTCAGTCTCCTCTGTTCCCCAATTGAATCATGTCCAGTGTTCATATTTCTGCTTGAAATTGATTCATTTGAAGGCATAACAACACCATCATACAGACAATCAAACAGCAAGATCTGACAGTACCTTAGCCTGAAGATCCACTGTTTGATGGTCTTATAAACACAGCCAAAGTCCTACAGTTTTCCAGCTTCAGGAAAACAGCTGGTTTGTGTACTGTCAGCATAGAGTGCAGGAGCAAGGTCACATAAATGCTCAGGCAGCACAGACAGCCCTCCTGTCTTCTCTAATGTCTCAATCCTAAAAAGATGAACATAAGCTATGTAAGGAAAAGCCCTTAAAAATGAACTCCACAAGACCTTCTCTCAAGATAAAGTGTACATTGCAAATAGGACCATAGTAAGTTAAACTCCTAGAATTTATAAGGTAGATTCCATGAAAATTAAGCTTCAAAATTACATTACAAGACCTACTTGGCTGAGAAGGCCTCAAATAAACAGTGGCATTTTCAGTGGCATATCCTTTCACAAACACCACAGTGTACTATACCCCTCTTGTCACTGTTTAGTTATTCCCTGAGTGGCACCTAGGTACCAATTCCATCTTATTTCTGCTTAATAGTATTTTATCCACTATGCAATCCCAGAAAGAAAACCAAGAAATCAATAGGCAATACAGAAATAGAAGTGTGTGTGTATTGCTCCTCTTAATTTCTCTGAAAGCTAACATGTCCTGCTAGGAAGGACATATAGCAGACATATCCACATTTTCCCACCCTAAAACAAAATCCAAACAGCTCACAGGGCTTTCAGATCTGCTCCAACCATCATTCATAATCCTTTACAGTTTACAACTGATTTAGTTAAAGTGCTAACCACCTGTGAAACATTTTGAGCAGGCTAGAAGAGAGAACGATCATATACAGTAATACCTCATATTCTTCCAAATTATTATTGCCCTTATTAAAGCAATTACAGTGTCAGACATCTAACAATCTAAGAAACAGTGTAACATAGGATTACTTTAGTTCAAGATAGTAAATATAATAATAATAAAAATAATAATAATACCCCCATACAAACAAAACACCATAAATACAGTACATTTCTTAAACTAATTAAATGCAAGCATTATGTAGTCAATGAAATCAGGTTACATGGTGAAGTTTCGATAGATTCTGTGTATTCTTCTTCATATTCAAGTGGAAGTTCAAGTTAAATTATTACAGAACGCTAAAGGCTACATGTATGAAAATGATAAAAACTTTGGCTAGACTTAGAGTGATTATTCTGTGCCTTTCTCTTCATAGTTGTTTTTTTTAGAAAGTAAACACATATGAACTCTTAAACCAACTCAAAATAGAAAATGGGTATTTTAAAACTGATATGAAGATGACTTCCTATGTTCAAAAGCTTCTCCACACTTTAACTAGTTTAATAAAAAGTATTACTTCTCATTTCACAGAATCACAGAATAGGCTTACTTGGAAGGGTTCCACAAGGATCATCAAGCCCAACAACCTTCACTCACATAGGCCTCAAATCATTCTGATTAAAGTAACAACTTTAGTGTTATGTACTGCTGCTGTGTATCCTTTGACATAGTCTTGGGGACTAGAAAAATACTTAATAAAAAGTGAGGTATTTAGGACATTTTACAGATTGTCTTATCCCTCCCTCTAGGTAGTTACTGGTTATTTGGTAATTGATCCAGTTGCATTCCTGTGCTATGTTTGTTTGTATTTTATAATCACAATATGCAATTTGGTTGCCAGTTAATTTTAATTGTTGAAAAGATACTCATTCTCCTTTTTTCAATAAGCTATAGAGACCAGTTTCCTTTGTACTATGTAATAATGAGTACTATTAGTCACATTTGTTTTATTGTCAACTGTCCTTTTACAAGCCAAAGGAAAGATTTTCTCCCCAAACTTTTTCATAAGAAATGTGGCGGTTTGAAAAAATTAGGATGGGGTATGGAAATATGTGACAAAGTTCTTTTTAACAGAGAAAAAACCCGTATTTCATGGGCAACCAAATCTTTCCCTATGTATATTTTACTGCATCTATATATGCTTATGCTTTCTTGGGAGGGGTAGCTGGGGGTGGTGTAACTTATTTACTTACCCTCATTCAAAAACACAATCACTTTTATTTTTATTTTTATTTTCGTATCATGTTTGACTAGTCTGTTAATCTTCTACCTCTTTTTTCCTGTTTCTCTTTCCCTTTGCTGATGTACATGTACGGTTTGTTTCTCTTTCCCTTGCTATACTTTTGGAGCTTGTGCTCACCATGTAGCCCGTGCTAATACAACTATACTTGCTAAGTCTTGTAGCTGAGATGCAGGATATTCTGAAGAAGAAACAACATGGCTACAGACTTCTTTTTAAAAGAACTCTGTATTAATCAACAGATTTTCAGACCTGTGCACTGGAATATTTGTTGGAAGAACTATACCGGTCACCATAGTCTTTCTTCATATAGTTTCTGTACAAATTCATAGAACGTTTTGTGTTGGAAAGGACCTTAAAGGTCACCTGGTTCCAACCCCCCTGCCATGGGCAGGGCCTACTTTTGCTAAGTCAGGTTGCTCAAAGCCCCACCCAGCCTGGCCTGGAACACTTCCAGGGATGGGACATTCACAGCTTAGCTGGGCAACCTTTCCCAGTTCCTCACCTGGGAAGGTGAATAATTTCTTCCTAACACTGAACTTAAACCTACTCCCTTTCAGTTTGAAGCCATTTCCCCTTGTCCTGTCACTACATGCCCTTGTAAAAAGTCCTTCTCCAGCTTTCTTGTGAGCTACTGGATGGTGCTATATGGTCTCCCTTGAGTCTTCTCTTCTCCAGGCTGAACAACCCCTATTCTCTCAGTCAGTCTTTAAGGAGAGATGCTTCATCCCTCTGATCATCTTCGTGGTCCTCCTCTGAACTCATTCCAACAGGTGCACATCCTTCTTACGCTAGGTTCCCCACAGTTAGATGCAGCATTTCAGGTGAGGTCTCAAAAAGAACGGAGTAGAAGGATGGAATCACCTCCCTCGACCTGCTGGACATGCTTCTCTGGATACAGCCCAGTTCACAGTTAGCTTTCTGGGATGTGAGCACACATTGCCAGGTTGTGTTGAGCTTCTTGTCAATCAACACCCCCAAGTCTCTCTTGTCAGGGCTGCTCTTAATCCATTCTCTGCCCAGCTTTTATTGGTGCTTCAGATGACCTCAACTCACGTGCAGGACCTTGCACTTGGCCTTGTTGACCTTCATGAAGTTTTCATTGACACACCTCTCAAGCCTGTCCAAGTCCCTCTGGATGGCACCCCATTCCTTCAGCAGTCAGTATCATCAGCAAATTTGCTAAGGGTGCACTCAATCTCACTGTCCATGTTGCCAACAAGAACGTTAAATGGCAATGGTCAAATACAACTTCGCACTTTTCTCACAGACGTTCAGTACTCCCTCACACACATCTATCATAGCATTGCTCTTCATTCACCACTGTGTAGATACAGTTACTTTTCTACTCACACTAAGCAGCATGAGCACAGAGGACACCTGACCTCTGGGGCGGCAAAATCAAGGCTCTTTAGACACCCATATTCAAGTCCACTTCGTTTTTCTGTAATGTTACACAAAGCAAGCTGTCCAAGAGCGTTTGGTGTATATCTGGAAGAAAAGATTCACTGCTGAGAAAAAGACTAAAGGAAACCAAAAGGTCCATATAGTGTTTAAATTAACTGTGCATACATTATGCATGTCTTGATGATTTATGTCCAGTTGTACACAAATGGAAGTATTAAGGATAAATATAGCTTCTGTATTAAAAAGACTACTCCTTTTTTCCAAAATCATTTATAGTTCCCTTATTGAATATGATACGACACCATATGAATGTGGTAGAACTTTTCAAGATTTCATCACAGTCTTTAATCAAAGAAAAGTTAACATTACCACTCAGAGCTTTGTCAGATTGATTAGGTTTCTAACCAATTCTATCATAATCCTTTAAGTTCACAAAAACATATCTACGGCAAGAAACCTCAGCAGCCTCTGAACACTAAAAGCATTCAACAAAACAAAACAATCTCACTTAGAAAAAGAAGCTGCTGGTTTTTACTTAAGTAACAAAATCATTTAAAAATACCTTTTATGTAGTCTGGTGTGCTACAACAATTGCAAGCCCATCACCGGTGCTATTAATTATATACACTTGCTCTCAATCCTCACACGAAGTCAGGATTGCTGCTGTGAAGGTGATAGTGTGACAGAGGTGGGGTTATGCACTGCTTGGTTTAATTGCCATGAATGCTTTAACTTGGTCAGCCCTATACAGGTAGTTGGACTAGATGACATTTGCAGGTCCCTTCCAACTGAAACAGTTCTATTCTATTCTATTCTATTTCTATTCTATTCCATTTCTGAATCTCCTGAAACCATGGAAACTCAGCTCTCAGATCAATCTGCTTCTTTATTTGTTATGAAATACTGCTTAAAAATGCTATCTGCAATGACGTTATCCTTTCTCTAAGCTATAAAAGTGGAGGCAGAAACCACCAGCCTATCCCTCCCTTTGGAATGACTATTAATAAAGAATTTTATCTTCTCATCTTATTGTTCCCTAAAAAGTATCAGAGATCCTTCTAGTTGGAGAGACTTCCTATTCATCAAATCATTACTCTTATTTTAGTCTGGAAATATTGACACATGCATGACCATAAAAAGAATATAAGTACTAAATTTTACATAACTCAAAAACTGCATCAACTGTGTTGCTGATTTCCTGACAAAGGCATGTTTGAGTTGCAATCCCTTAGGACTTGATGTAAAGGCTAAATGTTTGATGTCAGCCAAACAGGATGCACCATTCTGAGCTTGCAGCTAATTGGCTGATTTCTAGGGGTCACAGGCTCACTGAGCCCAGCATGGACTCACTAGAGTTTCCCACTATTAAAACAAAAATGGCAAGGAAAAGAAAAGATATCATGGTAGGAAGTCCATTTAACTGTCAAGGGCACAACATGAATCAAGGAAGCAATAGTTAAGCAAACTAGACTGCTGGTTGAATGAAACTGTTCAAGAAAAAAAGAAATTTTGAGCGAGTTGCCATTGAAATTTGAACTGTTTTCCTCTCTTCTCTTTTTGTGCTTTCTGACTGGCTTCATTTGGTACTAAAATTGAGGTATGAAATTATCTCCTCATGGCTGCAAGAGACAGTCAACAGTACTTGAACTGGAAAATAGCTTGCACATCACATTCTGAACTGGCTGAACAGAAGATGCAACAACTAAACTCCAGTTATCGTGGAAACAACCCAGGAATGGAAAATGTCTGAAAGGTATACACAGCCATACAAGCCTTAAAGATCTGTGCTCTGTGATAATGATGATAAGCCAAAACCCAGAGACTACAGCGAAAAAATAACAGTAGTTTCATAATCCTGACATTATTATAGCAACTGTTGGCAGTTGCATAATTTGGAGTTCAGTTTTTCTCACTCTGTATATATTCTAGGTTTATGCAGAAGCACACCTATATATGTCTAGGTAAATATACATATGCATGGTTTTCTTCTGTTCTGCTTGTCATTCTCTCATATTCTGACTGTGCACTTCCCTGCAACATGGAAATGCTCAAAATGCATTTGCAGAAACAGAAAGCCTACTACATTACTCTCGTAGATAACAATGTCTGTATTCTGACAAAAATATTTAGAAAAGCAGCACAGTGGCAGGCCTGTCATTTTGTTAAGTGTCATCTTGGATTAATTTCTTTCTCCACTGAATCAAAATCACCATTCCTTAAAATTCTTTCAGAACTAAAAATAAATCTAACGGTGAAAAACTCTCAAACAGTTACCAGAAAATTCCATATTAGAAATGGATGTAGCCTCTTCTTAGGTGACATTTGTATTTTGACCACAGCCTGGTGTATTGAAGCTTGTCTGTCAGTTTGGCATACTGAAATAGCCAAAATTCTGTCTTCAGCCACTAATGTCTCAGAGGTGTTGTACACTAAGTGGTATGCCTGTCATATAGCCTGTGCCATGGTTTAACCCCAGCTGGACACTAAGTACCACACAGCTTCTCACTTAGTGTGCATGTCCTCCCTGGTGGGACGGGAAGAAGAATCAGGAAAAAAAGTAACTTGTGGGTTGACATAAGAACAGATTAATAATCAAAACAAAGTAATAATGATAATATTAATACTACTAACTGTAAAACGAAAGAGAGAGGGGAAGAGATAGATAAAACCTTAGAAGAGTGATGCACAACACAATTGCTCACCACCGGTTGACTGATGCCCAGCCCATCCTCAAGCCACAAATGGTCCCTCTCCTGGATAACAACCCCCGTTTATATACTGGGCATGATGTGCTATGGTATGGAATATCCCTTTGGCCAGTTCAGATAAGCTGTCCTGGCCATGCTCCCTCCTGGCTTATTGTGCACCTATTCACTGGCAGAGCACAAGAAAATGAAAAAATCTTTGATTTGGGGTAAGCACTACTTAAACATCAATGTGTTATCAACTTTATTCTTGTACTAAATCCAAAACACAATACAGCACCTGCTACTAAGCAGAAAATAAACTCTGTCTCAGCCAGAACTAGGACAGGTTTCTAACCGGTCAGACAAAGAACTGCTTTGCCAATTAAATATTCATTCAACTTCTAAACTATCCTTAACCATCACTAACATACCTGTCGTTTACTTGATTTAGGAATTTACAGAGCTATCATCTTTGGCAAGACCATGTGCATAGTTCATCCAGAAACAAGTGCCACTTTGTTTGAGTCAGTTTTTCAAACGTCTTTGATCACTGTTTAGCATTGCTTTCCACCAAATTGAATTTCAATCCAATTTTTTGGATGAGCTTTAGAAATTGATTGAAAAACAGAACCTCACACATCTATTAAATGTCAAAAGATGGCCAGAGACACAGCACTTTAGAGTCACCTTACACTGTTAATATGACAATTAACTTTCACTTTCCTGTATTTATCTGTAACCATCTGAAAGACCAGTTTAGTCAGAGAACAATGTAAACTCAAAACGTTACCACAATCTTACGTCTTGCACAACACATGCAAAGAGCCCATTCTTAATTAAAGAACATTAAATGAAGGTAGAATAAATCCACAGTCCATTAATAAACATCCTCAGAAGATACAAAAAGACAGAATGGAATTAAAAAATCTGGTTAACTGGAGAACAGTTCCTAAAGAAACTAAATAGTAAGTAGCTGGAACCATTTTCCTCTAGTTTATTAGCTGCCATCAACCTGTTTTCCCAAAATTCATGGCAATTCAACTTGTATCTCATGCTGTGACCAAGTAAAGTACAGATCACGTCACTTTAATGACCAAGGATGCCTTTGCTCTCTACAATGGCCCTTGAGCATAAAGTATTCTAGCTCACATCAATTCTACTTTAGAACATAGTCTGAAAAAAGTTATCACATGTATTTAGTTGAACTGAAAAGACTATCAGTTGAACAATTTTGGTGATGATGAAAATGTTTACTTGCTTTTCCTAGTATGAATTTTGCTTGTTACATCCATAATAGTCCAGCTTCAGTGAGCCCAAAATTCACTTTTTGAAGGCAGGAACAGTACAAAACTCCATGTTTCCTTTGGCTAATCCATTCCATCACCTTTCTAACTCTGTTCAAGCCAGCTCAGCCACACTATCACAGTCTTCAGCAGGCATGGAGTATCCACTTAATAGCATCAATTACTTGTGCTGTTTCTTTACAGCAACTCCTCCCTGTGACACCTAACATTTTGCCCGGTCTGTTCATCTGGCATTTTCTAAACCCAGACAAGGATTTTTTGTTTGGCTTGCAGAAGATATATTTGAAAAGTCAGTCCCAGAAGCTTGAGATGAAAAATGTAAAACACAACAATCCAACTTTCTTATTTTTCTGGGAAGTTTAACTAGGCTTACAGTTTCAAGTGGATCTATAAGTGAGAGAGATGCAATTTGAAAAATCTTGTATATAAAAGACGTTAGAGAGATAATTAAGTTGGACACACAATATACTAAAGTTTTTTAAGCTGCTGAAAAAAATCACAGTTATTATTTTTGCTGCTTGTTATTTATTCGTCACATATCATATATTTTTAACTTTCATCCTCTTAATGCATTATGAAACTAGGTATAAAAAGCATCTAAAAATTAAAACAGTAATGCGCTGTAGAAATTGTCAAAGCAAATGAGCACATGTTTAAAGAGAAAAAATAACTGTTAAACATGCACTTTGACATGCAGTTATTTCACTTCTAATACTGTTTTTATAGTCCTCTCCTCCTCTTTTTTTTTTCCCTTCATAAATTATTGATATTTGCTCCAGAAAGTTTAACATTGTACATAAAGTTAGCAGCAATCCTAGCTTTAGGTACTGATAGTGTTGCATGGCTGAGGATTTCTCTCTAAGCATTTCAAATCTAAATGTAATTCAATACAAAAGTATGCATTCACACTACAGGTAAGATTCATCCTCTTGCTTATCTTGAGTTATGTCATTGAAGTTACTCACTTGAGCATCCTGCACAATCACTGGTAAAAGACACATATCTTCAGAAGGTAAGGAAACTCACCTGTCCTAGGATAACCTGAAAAATCCTCCTTCTCCACTGACACACTCAGACACTGGACTTGAATTACAATTTTCAGGTTAGGTGAGATCAATCCCAACAGAAAGAACCTATGGGCCCACATACCTTTAAAGGTGCAGGCAAATGCATCTGTGCTTCACAAAGTCAGACTATGATCATAACCACGTAAACCACAGCCACCAACAACAACTATAAAGAATGTCTAGTTTCCTAAACAGAATTCATGCACATGTATCTAGTCTTTTTTGTTCTTTTAAAACATGAAAATAAGCTTTTGTCCAAGTAAACAGGAAAAAAATTCTGTCAACTTTAATAGGTAAAATATCCTTTTAAACAGGTAAATAAACAGGTAGATTTAGGTAAATTTTCTAAAACAAGGGCAACAAAACATAATCTGTAAGAGCAACTCCTTTGTGGAAGGCAGATTATAAACTTCTACCTTGGTTAGCATTTAAATAATTCCATAAAGAGTTTATAAATGCTGCAAAGAAACATACCTGGCATCAACTCAGCAGTATGGAATATCTTCTCCTGCATAATTTTACTTTCATTTAATAACTCTTCTTTGGTTATTGGAAGATCTAGAACTTCTCTAATAGTCTCTGCTGCTTCTAGGGCTTGTTTACCCAGAACCAATGATTTCACATCCCAGTTATAGGTCTTTCCAAAACGCCCACAGATCTCTTCAAACACTACTGAATAGAGACGCTCAGTATCTGTAAAAAAAAAAAAAAAAAAAAAAAAAAAAAAAATAAACCTATGTACAGACAGGTAGGCAGCTGGTCGTGCAAACAGACCACATAAATGGTCAGAGAATGAACTGCCAGGAGCCAGAAGGCACAAAGCAAAGTGGATAAAATTTATTTGCGGAGGGAACCAAGGCTTCTATGATCACCTCAGAGGTACCCAGGTTTTTCAAGGTGTCATTTCTGCATCAAGAAAAGGTAACTTAGGGTCTCAACAAATAACTATCTGGACCTGCTCTTTCATCACCTTTCTTTACTATCTTTACTCTTTACTAAGTTAGCAAGCAGTGTCTTAATTAAAATATTCTATTTAGGCTTTTCATGGGAAAGAAAAGAAAGGAAGGAAGGAAATCTGGTACTTGGGGGGATGTCATTACATATTCCATGTAAATAGAAAAAAGAAAAAAGATTTAATTATTTAAGAGTGTCTTTGAGCAGAAGCTTCTGAGTGCCTTCAAAGACATTACGGTCATTATTATAGTGCTGCTGGCACCACTTAATTTACAAGGGATTACTCAAGCAAAACACACTCACTCACATTTCCAGGGGATTTCAGACAAGAGTAAACTTCAGACTGAATTTTGGCAGTGATACTATCAGCTTATATGTCAAAGGTGGTTTTAGGTTTAAAGCTTTTTTTTTTTAATACAAACTAATAATTCTTCCTTTCCTCCCCTTCTCCCCCAAAAATTTTTTGGAAAAGAAGGTCATTAACATTTAATTCAACACTAATATGGGGACAAAATGTACTTTCAGCTCTTGTCTTCATTTCAGCAAAGACATCGACCATTGGCTGTTCTATCAGTCTGTTTATCTTTTTAAGTAGTCTCCTCTGAAAAGTCAGCTGTTAACCATGTTTTAATTTCCTTCTCATGCATGTCTCTGCCTTCTGTATCTCTAAAGATGTGTTTATTATTATCACTTCAGCAAAAAAGGCAAAAGCAAGGAAAGAAAGAAGTTGCTCTTAGGAGATTTATTTAGAGAAACTAGGGACTTCACTTGTCAAGATGTCCTTTGCCATGTAAAAACATTTTTAATGGAGATAATAAAATAGTGAAATTATTAATGTTATGAATTATTAATTATTATTTCTGAATATATAAGAATTATGCGGAGTGATTAAACTTTAAGCTTTAACAAAGATACTATGAAGAAAACAGTCCAAAGAAAGAGGCACAGAGCCCATGACTACAATACATGCCAAGACCTTCCCTGCAGTCTGACAAATGCTCCCTGCTTCACCACAGTAATCTGTCGTCCTGAGATCAGCAGACAACTCTGATCTGAAAGCAAATGAGAAACACAGGGGCCATTTCATCACCATGTGAACATACAGCAGTGCAGAATACATTCTCTGCCACCTGCCAGAGTGCTCTAGCCCATGTCTCCCTTCAGTAACTAGAGGGGATCTTGAGCCAAAAGATCAGATAAAGACTCAACATACTTGTCTAGAGTGTTTAACAGAGCAGCAAAGGTTTCACAAAAACCTCTTACCTTAAAAATAGAGGCAAAAAACCCCCCCACCTGGTCTACTCATTGTAAATGCTCCTTAAACAACTACACTTAAGGGAAAAAAATTACAAGTGATCTTGGAGACCCTTCAAACACACAGGAAATGTGTCACAGCAGAAACACAGGCAAGTGGACTCTGAAAAGTGTTAAGCTGGCTAACAGAGGAAGGAGAAAAGAAAAAAGAACAATAACAAAAATTCCTCCAGTTTGCTTGAAAATGCCAGGTGGTACTCTCTGCAAGCTAGGAAGGTAAATTAAGAATACGATTTTTAAAATTCACAGTTCTCACTTCTCTTTTTTTTTTTTGATAAACTAGTTTTTCTTCTATATCTCAGACTCACCAGGTGATGGACATAAAATTCTTACCCTAAGTTTACATTTGAAACAGAAAATCAATCCTCATCCTATTAAATAGTACATAGCAAGCTAAGCAGAATTAGAACAAAGCAAGGAAATAAAAAATTCTAGAACATGAAAATTTTCCTATGGGTCTCTAATATAATACACTTTTAATAGTCTCCCACATTTTAAATATTACATAGCTGACTTGTCAATGAAATTTTATTTATTTTCCCTAAAAAAAGCTTAATGATGTCCAGATTGCAGACCTAAAACCAGTCTTTTATGCAATGTTGCAGTTTGTCAATGGAAGAGCACTCATGAACAAATTTGAGTCAAACCTATTAAAACAGGTAATTGCTTACTTATTCACACTGTACTACAACATAGTTTTCTAGGTGCTGAGAAACAAAACAAAACACAAACCAAACAAACAAGAATACCCCCAAATTAGTCAACACATTTGTATCCTACATTTAAATTAAATACATCTAAGTCCTACAAAGCGATGCATATGCTTGAACAAGCAGGATGCCCGAGAGCCTTCTCGCCTTCCCTCCTCTGATTAATTTAGTTAAAAGACTTGGCTTACAAAACTTTCAACTTTTATTTCAAAGAGATGATTTTCACTCTACCTTAAGTCATAGCACGTGGACTCTGGACATGGACGTAGTTGCAATGAAAATTAACATCATTTCAAGATTCATGACCTCTTGTAGGATTCTCCATATTTGTACTGCTTGAAAATCAACATGATTTTAATTTTCATGAGTAGATGACAAAAGCATGGATGTGGACATTTTACTTGCTCAAACAGATATGTTCCACTACAGCACACGAATAAAATCTGAAATCTGAGGAAAGAAATATGCACACATACACTGTAAAATTCAACCCGAATCTGAGAAGGTCACTGCTGATAAATCAGCATTTCCTACATACATGTATAACAGATAAGGACATGTTTCTTTTGATCGAAGACAAAGGAAGATCTATATCTTCCCCATATAATTAAAGAGCAGTAAGTAAATACTAAATAATGATACAACTTCAAGATTCCTATGGGAAAGGAGCAATCTCAAAAAAAAGGTGGGCTAGCTTTTTCACCATTGTAACCAGAAAGAAACCACACACAGTTCAAAGGATCGATCAGAGTTTAAGTATATCAGTGAAGCATAATTTCATACTGCTATAATCTACTATACAAAAGAAATTGTATCTAACTCCCACACATGAATAAAACCCATTGATGAAATGAAACAAGCAAGAGAAATTAGAAGTTCAACTCAAGTGCCTAATTATAGGGACCTACTGGTATTTACTCTGGTATGTCCAAGACATCCACACACATCTAATGTTAAAAAGGTAATCTGGGCAAGACTCACACTTCACGGCATGAGCAGCCAGATGCCCTACAGCATCTCAAGTGTTTCACACTCACACACACATTTCAGCAAGTGAATCCAGCCCCAGCTGCTAGCCTCCATCAGGAACACAACTTGAGAACACAACAGGACATACGTGGCAGTGGCCTGTTCTAATAATGAGAAGGAAAAGCAAGAATTCTTAGCTCCTGCAATTTCCAGTAAATGTATAAGCATTCAAAACACTCCTTTTATTTCCATCTCTTGAAATTTCTTTTACATGGACATTATAAGCACAACATACCGTCCATCTGCTTGCTACATTTCACCGGGAATGAGTAACATTCATTCCCTAGTCACATATCATCTTCTAGTCATTTTTACAGTGACCCTTCTTCTATATAAAAGCATAGTCAGCTCCACTGGTGTTGTTCACAGCATGCAAAAGCCAGTCACAATAAATACAAATAAAATGACAAGAATGAAAGAGGCACTGGATTACTCAATTTGTGATCTAGCACAAAAATATGCTGACATGCATCCAGAAAGACCTACAGGTCACTTGGCAACACATCACAGTGAATATCTGCTCGAATCAGTGCAGAGTCACAATTAGATGTGCAGATCTACCAAGGCTGGGGGTACAACAAACATCAAAACAGTGTGTAAGCCTCATCTTTATCCCTTACTTACACATAAAGACACCTTAAGACAGAAAATTATGACTTCATGAATACAGAATTGCATTTTTCTAGAAGATTATACAGCTTTTTATTTAATATTATACTATTGTTATTCTAAAATAATCTCTAGTTTATCAAGGAGATGAGATTAGTAGACATGAAACCTCCTTTTAGCCATAGCTCATCTTAATCATTAGTTTTGAGTTCTTTATTTGAATAACCCATCTCAGTTTTGCATTAAGCTTCCCAGATGAAATACAGCTATGATTTATCCTTCTGCTAGGAGTCTAAACCATCTTAAACAGAGTTTTAATTGTGTGCATTCAATATATTTCAGTAATTCAAAATCAGACCCTGGACAACTAAATTCTGCAGGATTTTTTTTTTTTTTTTAAGGGATAGAAGAGCAGTCGAAGAGAACAATTTTAATTTAAGTAACAGGTTTCTTGTGTCCATACCTGCAAGGCAGATTTCTATTCCAATGTAGAAAAGAATAATTTTCAGAATTCAATTTAGCCAAATTTAAACACAGTCAGTAATTTTTACCAACATTTTGGCCCAGGACTGAGAAAGACTCATAAGATTTTGTCACCATCAATACTGAATGAACACAGAGGTGACTATCATTTTGCTTTCCTATCAGTCTTTCACATTATTCCCATAATCTCTTTAGAGTATGCAACAGTGTAAAAAAACATACAAATTACTGTAATGCTTAACTGGGGTACAAGAGAAATATAATTATAAACCAGAATATAATTATAGAAGTGTGAACTTTTCCTTTGCTTTTTGCAACTCATATGGTGGCATTTAGCACAGTATAAACTGTTAACTTGCAAACACATCTGTACAAGAGCTGAAATGGGGGCAATTGGGACTAGATCAATCAAGATTAGATACTTCCTCTACATACAGAGTTAGAGTAATAGTAATGTCATTCACATTTTCTCTCCTTTCTGGATTTAGATATAACACAGGCCTTCGTGTATTTATTCTCCCAGTGTATCAACTGAACAGCGTTAAAAAACACGGGATTTAAACACAGCAATGGCAAAGCCAATTTTGACAGATTTCCCATCAGAAACACTAGCTTTGTCTCGTCCAGAGTATCACATGCTCAGTCACTGATCCTCATACCCACCTATTTCAACATCAGCAAAATCATCTACTCGTGTATCTTCTTCCTCTCCCCCTCCCAAGCACACAAAAGACACAGCTGAGCAGCTCACTGACCAGCTGTGCCAAGACTGTGAGACTCAGGAGCAAAACAAATGCTGCAGCACTGCATGAAAGCCATGGAATGGATGTTTTTCAGTAAGTCTCTGTACTCTAAAGAGATCTCTCATCAATCTTGCCATTCTACAACCTCTCTCCCCATAGGCAGTACATGCTCTTAGCTCATTCAGTTACACAAATGGACCAACTCTTGAAATATGTGAGTTTCAACAACTGAGGATGTGACTACCAAACACCAAGCCATTCAATACTTTTCCAAATGGTATGTGGACTATCATAGATTTTAGGAAGCACCACTGGCAAGATGAAAGCCACACGGCTATCCAAAAATTTGCAAGATTCTACTGGTGGTTTTGGTAAGCAGGAAAAGAGAAAAGAATGGGAAACCAATGGCCTCTGAACAGCAAACTTAGAATGGAACAAGGAAAATCCTCTCAACAGAAAGAAGAAGTCAAGGTATTACTATCCACAATTTATAAATTACAGCTCCATCTTAAAAAAGATCCAAAAAAGCCACAAAACACAAAACCAAAAATGGTTGCTGAGGGAGCAATGGTCTATGTCACCGAATAAAAGTTTGTGCATAACTCATTTGCCATTCTTTTTACTCCCTCATTTCTTTCAGAGAGAATCTGAGACTTTCCTCTTACAGTATCAGCAGTCAAACAAGACAGATAAAACCAATATGAGCAATGCAAAACAGTAGTAAGTATACAACTGTCACTGAAACAGGTCTGAAATTGCAAAAATTAGTTTAAATCACCCAGAATAACTGAAGAACTAGAGTTGAAGCCTCCTGAGTTAGCCAAGCAAACAGAAATAAAGCAGAATATTTTCTTTTTTTTTTAATAAACAATCTATAGTAGACAACTACCTTGCAATTTGTGTCACAAGGTCAGCCTTGCACTTCCCCCTCAACATGCTCCCATTCACACTTTCATTACTATGAAAGCTAGTTTAAAAATGCATGACTGTGGTTACCCATGATGGCTAATAGAGGAAAAAAACAGCAGTTTAACAGCTGACCTCGAAATCACTTACAGCAGCCCAGTAAAAAGTAGGGATGAAGAAGGCAGGCAACGGAAATTATCTTCTGCACAACACCCTAACTGTTACAGCACTAGCTCAGAAAACGAAACTCAGTCTTTCAATCCATCCTAAGGGCCTGAGAGTGTTTTTCTAACACACCTTGACATTTGTTATGCTATTATGTTATATACATATATACGCTTTTATACAGATAAACCATTTATATGCTTGTACATATATATATACACAAAGTTAACAGGCAGCTATTTTTATATATTTACTTATATATAGTGTATCTATAGAACTGTATTTTACAGGCAAAAGTGTCTTTTAAAGAATAAAACTCAGGATGAGTACTAGCCAGAGAATACAAATCAACCAGGAGCCTCTTGACTTAACAGTTCATTAAAGGAATATGGTTCAAAATGCTTAGCACTGAAAGTACACAAGGAAAAGGAATGTTCTGTTCTTTACTGTAGTATTCCCCTATTCCTTCCATGAACTTGTTTAGGAAAAAAAATGAAATCTAAATTTATCATCTTAGACACACCCACTTCACTGTCACAGGAGGAAATAAGCACTGGTTTCACGCATGCTCAAGTGAAATATTTGAGCCATGCCTAAATGTCAAGACTGACAACCAGGCAGACTGAACCTAAAGGCAGTCTGGACCACCAAACCAAGGGAAATGCTGCTGCCGTATTCACGTCTTGCACCTTTCAACTGATGTTTTCTCATAACCAGTACCACTTAAATTCATCTTATTGTTCCCTGGAAGTTAAAGGAATGTGAAGTATCTATTAAAATGAACATCAAGTACCAAATAATGGCTACTTCAAAATCATAAGCTAGTTATAAAGAACAAGTTATTCAGTAAACCATTTTACATGATTGATAAACCATAACTTACAAAGATGAAGAAAAAATTATTATAATTGCTGAAAATTAAAATTAGTGCTTCCAGTTTAATTGAGAAATGAGTTGTAAATCATATTTTTGATTAGCACTTAGAAAAACTCACTTAAAAGATTCATTATTCATTTTAGTAAGGAGCAGGTATAAGTCTATTCTGGAGCTTTAATTTTCGCAAACCTACTTCTTTTTTTCTGTTGTACTTGAATATAAATATATGTACACTCCAAGGCAGATGAACACGTTACATTGTAATTACTTTATTTAAAGTCCAAAGAAACATGCTGCCACTGGCTAACTTGGTGCTGTCAGTCTGTTTGCCCTTCTCTGATATGAGACATCCTACCATGGATTCAAGTTATTGCTAACAGGTTTATAAAGAAAATAAGTTTGATGCTCAAACAATAGCAGCTGCATGAAACCGTTCCCAAATGAGAATCACATATTTGCCCCTCTGGGCTTATATTACTGGGAGAATTCTTCAATGGCAGCTACAGAGGAAGCCAATTTCTCATTTTATATGCAGAGAAACACAGTACTTCTATGGGGAGAGGAAGAAGCTTCTGAAAAAATTCAAAAGACTTTTAGTTTACATTAATATAGCAGACATATTTTAATGCTATCTTGTATTCACACATACACCTTATCCTTTTTTAATGTCGCAGGGAAGCCAAAGAAACAGTTCACGAATAAAGCATGCAAACTCTTCCGATGTGGAGCTGTAAACAAATACTCTGGCACCAATGCAAAATAGCAAATGAAAATGTAAAGAGAAATCTGTATTTCAATTCCAGAGCACAAGGGAATCCAACTTTGAAATATAAAGGCAATATACATAACTTAATACAAAATATTCTAAAACTGTACTTATTAAGCATCATCTATGTGACAGCATCTCATTTGTTTAACAATAGAAAAGCAATTGATTCATAGAAACTGCCTGATAGACTTTCTTAGGCTCTCATAGAGGGCCTTAACCATTAAAGACAGAACTATGCAAACAGCAATTGATATGGTGCCTGCAAAACCTGGCTTGTTGGGTGGAAATTTACAGTTTACAGAGACACAGCTTCTTAAAATGTGTATGGTGAGACTCAAGTCAGGCAACAGTTACACTGTCATGAGTATATGAGCTACTATACCATGGAAATTTATAAAAGCAATGTTCTTAACCAGAGGAGCAATTACCAGCTCTGAACACCCTATCAGCTTATAGCATGTTCACAAGAAAGTTAGCCTTTCACCAAGGGGGTACCTCCTCTTCCTCAGATGCTGCTGGTAACACAGAGCAGCAGTTCACTGGCCCACGGAATGCAAAGCAAGGTTTAAAAAGTTGTTTTGAAATGAGATGTTTCAAGGCACTTGTATAAAACCACTACCACACAAGGTAGGTGAAACCACAAGGGTCACTGCATTATCAAAGTCAGCAGAAGAATAGCTAATTGTATCTTCTTAATTAAGAGTCTGGTGGGTTGACCCTGGCTGGGCCAGCTACTCACCCAAGCTCTGTCATTTCCCTCCTCAGGTGGACAAAGGAAAGAAAATATAACAAAAGATTCATGGGTTGAGATGAGGGCAGGGAGAGATCACCCACCAGTTACCATCACCAGCAAAACAGACATAACTGGGGGAAACTATATCAGAGTAGGGGAATAAGAAATGACACCAAATCTTTAAAAAAACCTTCCCCTACACCCATCCCTTCTTCCTGGGCATAGCTTTATTCCCAAGTTCTCTACCTCCTATCCTGCAGCAGCACAGGCGAACAGGGAAGAAGGGTTGTGGTCAGTTCATCATACATCTCTGCTGCTCCTTCGTCTGCAGGAGTAGGACTCCTCCAGCACCTGCAGCACGTCCTCCCTCTCCTTCCTCAACAACCTCGATGTCTGCAGACCTGTTTCTCTCACACATTCTAGCTTCTCTGTCCTGGCTGCTGTTGCTCAGCAGGTTTTCTTCACCTTCTTCAATCTGTTATCCCAGAGGTGCTTCCACCATCACCGATGAGCTCAGCCTTGGCCAGCGGCAGGTCCATCTTGGATCTGGCTGGCATTGGCTCGGTCGGACATTGAGGAAGCTTCTGACATCCTCTCACAGAAGCCACCCCTATAGCCTACCCTTCTACCCTACTCCTTTGCTACCAAAGCCTTGCCACATAAAGCCAATACAAATATACACTTTCTCTGGGAAGAGCTATCGGTAAGAAACATAACCTTCCTTGAACAGATATCCCAGAGCTGTTCTGCTAAACCCACAACCTAAAAGAGCAACAATGGAAAAAAAAGTAGTTACGAAAAGGGAAAAAAGGGTCAGGAAACTGTATTCCTTCCTCAAAAAGAAACACAACAAAATGAGGCCATAGAGAAAATTCTCTTCAGCTCACCACAGGTCTCTCCTAATACCAATTTCCTTATTCTCAGAAAGCTTTCATCTTTCTAGGTATATATACAT
>VZTE01001371.1:212963-285779 GCA_013397775.1 Eulacestoma nigropectus | reverse complement strand
AGAAAGAGAGATTATATATACATATATATATATATATAAAAAAAGACTTGATCAAGTTGCAAATTCAAGATGTTTGACTGTCAGTGTTACGTTTCTAAATCACTTTCTGTAATACTGCCAAAACATCTGCTTCCTCAACAGTGGAAACATTTCAAAAGACAGAGTGACTTCAATAGAAAACAAAACCATTACTTTTCCACTGCAGCCTTGGACAATGTTCTAAACTTATTGGTGGCAATGTGTCAAACGTACTACCATAGACAAGGTGTAGAGAACTACAGATTAATAAAGATAATCTCTTCTGTCCACTCAAGAGTGCATAACATTTTTGAGGTAAATCTGTTGATGGAGTAATTTCTCTGTGGTGGTAATACTAAGAGCAGAAAATCAAGCATCATCAAATAGCTTGATTTTCCAAGAGTGAGGACATTTCATCATGGCTGACTACCTAAACACAAAAGCAAAGTGTCAGAAATACTGCAGAAGACCTGATCACAATAATTCTTTAATAGTTGTATACCAAGAACCCCTTATACTAACTATAATCTAAAATACACAAAAAAGAATCAGACCTTTGAGATTCATGAGACAAGTATGATACAGGAAACTGAAAATTATGTTTTATGAATTGCAATGACTGTTTGCTTGAAAACTGTAGCAGAAACCTCAAACCCATTATATAGATACCAATAAAAGGAACTTCTAACATGACGTAACAGTGGACTTCCACACAGGTGAGCCATAGGTTTCTCTGAAGAGGCATGACCACAGCCCTCACCTCCCACGTGGGGCTGAGGATCAGAGTAGAGGGCTATTCTCACAGACTACTGAAAAGCCTCACATGACAGCAAAAGTTGTCCTGCCTCCAGACTCGGCCAGAGGCAGGTCCTAAATGAGTCTTAGATCAAATACAGCCTGCAGCCCAGAGAACGACCACACAAAATTAGAAACGTCACAAATGATGGTCTTTTTGTTTCCCAACACCATTGGAAAAAGCACAGGAATACTGGAAGACTGCAATTTGCTTTAGAATATAATCAGCTTGCTTATAATTGGCAGGATGAAATAAAACTCGGCCATAAAAGCTTTTAACTAAGCCCCATTGAACCCACTGAGAGATAGGTACATAAACCATAGAATGGCTTGAGTTGAAAGGGACCTTTCAAGTACCACCTATTCCAAACCGCCTGATGGGGCAGAGACACCTTCCACTAGATCAGGTTGCTCATAGCCCCATCCAACACACAATGCTTTTGTGTTTCTGAGCTAAAAAACCCTTTGTACTACAGAACCTGAACCACAGATGCTGTGCACTGAGAACACCTCATATGGCAAAAGAAACGTCTATTCACAGGAAATTAAGCCAGTCTGATACTCAAGTGCAGTCAGACTGTATCAGTACTAGATCTTTTTAACAATATTCCCCAATAAACTGCCACTTACAGAGTTTAGTACACAATAACAGATTTTTAATAGCACTCATTTTCTTCATGAGTATTTACACACTAATTCTCAGTCCTGCTGATGAAGAGCTGCATAGTTTTCCTCCCAGTACATATCTGAAATTTTGCTGAAAAGCTTTAGCCTCTCTGCATAGATGATTTAGTCTACCTAGTAATACTAGTATAGAAAACCATACTAAAAATAGACTAAGTTAGCTTTCATTAACTGAAAAATCTTAGAAGAATATTTTAAGTTAGCCTTCTGTTGTGAAAATTATTGTCCAAAATTTCTACCTCCCATCATATAAAATCTCTACTTAATATGGCAGACGCAGATTGATTAGGAAGCCTAAAAAACAAATGCAAATATGAGGCATCAACTACACTTACTGTAAGACATGGAAAAGACACTTCAAAATTAAACATCTGATTCAAAATACCTGTGAAAGGATTTCAAGTCACCTCAGTTTGAAACCACCCCAGGGATATTCATCTGCAAAAAAACTTCATCAACCTCTATGCTGCTGTAAGGATTTAAAAACCATGGTTGCCCGTCTCAAATACTGCTACCACTGAAGGACTTTGCCCATTGTGGCAAACTGTGTAAAGAAGCAATCGTTTGTCTGCTACCACTGAAGGTGTCTCCCTCAAATATACCTGCATTGATTCCTGGAACCTGGACTGTAAATTAAGCCACCTGACAGGAATTTGAGAAAATATAAAGGTGGTACTATTGTCTGAGTGTCATCTCAGACTAGAGGGAGGTAAACAAAGCTGGGGGAGAAGAATATATCACTGACAATGGACAAGGAAAACCAACTGAGCAACACTGCTAAAATCAGCTCAGACTAAGTCCGGCAGGGGGAGACCAGAACCCATGGACTCGAGAAACCCACTGACTCAAAACACAGAAAGATTGAGCGTGGGATTAATTAGCATTAGAAGTGAGGGAATCATTTAACCAATAGAATAAGAGAACTACATAGCCAATGAGCATTAAATCCTTTGTTTGGTAAAATGTATAAATAGTGAAAAGTTTTCAACGACCTTGGGACCCTCACTACCAAGAAGCCCAGGGTGAAGAAGGGATGCTGCTGGATCCATGGGTGGTGACTTGATTCTGCTTAATCTGTCTGTCTGTCTGCCTCTCCCTCTCCTCTCTTTTTTATTTCTATCTCCCTACCTCACATTTTACTGTTAATAAAATCTGTACTATTGACTTTGGCATATGATCTTGCTTGCACCTTAATTTGGATAGAGGCATCTCTCAATAACCAGATCTTAACAACTGCACACAATTATTTTATTGCAGTAGAAGTGACACAAACAACACTTAAAAGTTTGGCACAGATCAGGTACCTAAAGGCTGAAGTACTGGATCTAGTGTCCACTTTCAAGTAAAATATTTTAGTTTTTAAAGCTTTTCTGAGAGTGTTATTTCCTTGGAAAAGAGGAGATGATCAAGAAATCTTAACTCCCATGCTTGGGTCAAACTGACCTTGTACTATTTTAGCACATTATGACAACTTTAAACTAGCATAAGGTCTTCACACATCAAAATCTATTTAACCTAAACACTACTATCTCTTGTTTAAAAAAGGAGAAAAATAATAAAACAGTATCAGAGATGTTTTATAAGAAGACATAAAACTTATTCACACT
The DNA here is from genome assembly GCA_013397775.1 of Eulacestoma nigropectus. Lineage (NCBI taxonomy): Eukaryota > Metazoa > Chordata > Aves > Passeriformes > Eulacestoma > Eulacestoma nigropectus. The sequence goes on along the minus strand of VZTE01001371.1, from coordinate 282,675 downwards.
ACAATCCTGAAAGAATACCGTAATTACAAAAAGGTTCAGAGAGAGAATCTCACTAACATGTCAGTGAACCCAATTCACATGAGGACTACAGGAGAAATAGAAAGCTGGAAAGAGACTCTCTGACAGTAGCTATTAGGGTTATATTTTCAGCTATCTCAAAGGGGAGAAGCTGAATCTTCTTTTGCTAGAGAGTGGTTCTGGGCATAATGGAAATATTATGTTATGACTCTGTTTTGAGTGTGACAGCTTAGAGTTACAAGAAACACTGCTGTGTATCCTACTAAATGAAATAAAAAATACGTGTTCAGAGATTCAAAGAGTGCAAAAAATTTCAGTCCATCATTTCATTCTTCCAAATGAGTAATGTGATAAAAATAAAAAGAGATACTGAGAACTGAACTAGAAGTCATTCTACTTTCCCTCAATCTTTCTTCCCTTCTGCCTCAGTTCTGTAAGCTGAGGTCAAAGTTTACATCTTGAGACACAAACAGCTCCACTCTCCTGTGGCTGAAATTTAATAAGCCTGACACAGGAGTTACTACGCTGGGGTGTGCTTAGTTTTACTGCAACAGTGCTTGCAAAAGACAGGCTGGGAAATTATATGCTCAATAAGCAGATAGAAGAGATTTTTTACTCTATTTACAAAAATATCCTAAACTTCCTTCACTCTATCTAAACACTAAAGAAGGAAAAAAAAAATCCAGTAGCCTTTCTCCCACAATCAGCAAAAGTGTCTGATTTATTTGCTGAATACATTGAACTGAGCCACTGAACCCAAACGACTTTTAGAAAAAAAATCCTATACTTTTTGACCCATGATGTTTCTAAACTGTTAGAACACATCCTAGGCATATAGTTAGAGCTGTATAACCAGTTAAACAGGGTAGCTTACATATTTCCTAAATGTAAGGAAAAAATAACAAGAAGATGTACAAGTTGCAATAATAATAAAGCAGCTGGTCAACCAAAGACCTTTCATTTCTGAAACAGGCACACACACTGTAGGCCACATCTTTCTAACAACCTCTGGATAGTAGTTTTCAAAGAGATCAAAAACTTTGCACAAAAATGCAAACCTGGTATTCCATCAGCAAGCAGAAACAGCTTTTTTTTTTCTGTTTTCTGAAGAGCAAATCTAACTATTAATAAAAGAATCCAATTGTATAGAACATTGCAATCAAAGAAAATAGAACTAAATAATATTGACTATGGCTACTGTCTACCCTCTCTAATACAAAGGGTAGCTTTAGTCGTTGACCTTGTCATAAGCAAAGAGACCGGTGATTTTCTCCTTGTGTTAGGTTGACACAGATCATGGTGGTATTGCTACAGGGCTGTCAGCCTCTCATCATTTCTGTTATGAACTTGTATTCTATACAACTTTAAAATTTTGCCAGTAACAAATGAATAAAATTGAAATTACACAAAAAATTAAAGCTGTTTTCTTCAGGACAAGGTTTTCTTCTGACAGTACTTTCTTCCTTAATTATTAATTATAAAAAATCTAGCATGTCTCTTGAGAATTTAACTCCCTACAGTGGACTCACAGAGGAGCTTAAGTAGCTCTTTTACTGGAAATAGGAAGCATCTACACGGTCAGTACTGAAGCCATTAAATTGCATCATTATCATCATTCTGTGAAAAAATAATTTCCTTGGTAGTCTGCAATTGTTTCCAAGGTTCCACTATAAACAATTAAAGTGGGTAATACATTTTCTGAAATTAGACTGCCATTAAGTACAGTTATACAATACCTGTAATCATTGATAATTGTAAATTTTTTTGTTGAATATGATTTATGCTTCTGGGCCTACATTATCAATACCACTTTTTTATAGCTTGAAGGAAGGGAGTAGCTATTGTTATTTAAACGGAACTACAGGATATTTTAACCAACTCCTTTACTTCTACCCATGGAAACTGCAGTATCTGTAAGGTACTCCATATTATACCTTTGATATCCTACACTGCTTGAATATTGGGCATCTTGTAGCCACTCATAAATATAATCTTTCTGAATCATGTATTTCTATGATGCTCACCTCTAAAAAAAATACTGGCATAAAGAACACAGGGTGTGGGAAAAGTTATTGATATGCACTATCAAATCAGCTGCCAAGTTAAGACGACTCAGATAAAATGAGAATTTCAAGATGGTAGTGAGAATAATTTCTAGGAAAATCAGATCAAATCTCAGTTGAACCTAAACTTACAGAGGTTTGTTGTTTTGTTTTTCTAAAGGAAGCCTGTTTTTAATTCACATCACAAGAACACTTTAAAGAAATAGGAGAAGAGAAGAAAGGTACATGTTGGATCCAACCCCGAAAGAATGAATGGGTACTGAAAGTACTTTTCATATTGTAAGTCTCCGAGCTATACTTAGGAATGTTACACTATCAATGTCATTTCTCATACATACAATGTAATTTCTCATACATACAATTAGAATGTAAAGCAGAGAACTGAAGCTCACAATTTTAGTATGTAAGATAGTATGAAAAGAAAGGTAAATTAAATATCTACTGAAAAGTATCCAGAGGAAAATAAGTTCAATGTCTTCTTTTTTGTTACATACAAATACAGAAACATCTGGGTCAAACAGGAATACTTATTTTAGTCCCTGAAAGCTGCAATTATAACAGAAGGAAGAAAAATAAAACATGAATCTATTTCATGTTGATCTACAGTATTAGAAAAGGGAATGGGTTAAGAGAGGAATAACTTCCACAGTTCTGTGATAAATCTTAGAATATTGTTTTTCTTTTTCCCCTCTTAGTAGAAACTTCTAAGTTAGAACATGTAGCCAGTTCTCAATTAATCAGGGGAATGAGGAGAGAAAAGCCATGCTAACATACAATTTAACATCTTGTATTATTGCCTATGGGAGAGGTGGGGGAAACATGAGGATTTATGTCGAGAGCACTTTAACCAGTATAATGCAGACAGGTACCAGCTACAGATCCTGAAATGCCAGCTCTTAAGCTCTTTCCCAGCGCTAGGGAAAAACAAGGCCTAGTTTAATAAACATAAACCCTATAACCCAGTTTTGCTGTTAGCTCTCCACTATGCTAAAAGACTTCTTCAAGAAATTTTTGACATATCTTTCAGGCATTTTTCTTTGATAACTGAAGAGCTGCTCATTATCTTAATAGTTATTTAAATGGAAAGAATCCTCTCCTTTGTATACATACACACACGAAAAGACATCCCCTGTATCTCTAAAGCTTTATACAGGAATTGTAGGGTGAGCACTGGAAAATTTCCAAGTGTAAGGAGCATTACTTAAAAAGTTCTAGAGTGTGTAAAGCAAACAGATACCTAAAACAAAAAATGAATTAACAATACAGAAAACCTAACACTATAATGAGAAAACTTAACACTACAACAAACGTTTCAAAGACCTTCCATTTATGAAAAGTATCTGAGACAAAAGCAATGCTAACATAATATATCCAAGGAATGATACCCATATATACATATCTGATAACTGCAGAGTTTAGAGCATAGTCTTAGAAAAAACAAGAAAATACATAAAATACAAAAATTTCTAAAGCTATGACACCTCCCAAGAAGCAAGCAAAGCTAAGACATTCTCTGGGAGACCAAGATGCCATATGAAAACTGATGTAAAGCATATTTGCATACATGTATAAATATAAACTCTTAGACACTGTTTACACTGCCATCAGTAAGTGCAGTTACTCCTGGGAGTTCAATACATAGATTTGGGAAATCACAGGCTATTTGTGAACCCTAGGAGCACTCGTGTCATATCTTATTTCAAGTCTTGTCCCAATACATGTGCAGACTGTCACCCTTCTCCACAATCCTGCTTGCCCTAGGAGAGGAATGGTCTGGACAGCAGCAGTGGTGCTACAGTAGACTGCAGAAAGCTTTCCTTTGACAGCAGGTCAGGGATCAGCCTGGGCAGGGGAGGTTGTGTGTGACAGGTCACAGCTACCCAGAAATTTTGCAGTGGTACAATGTGAGGTTATTGAAAGATGCAGATGTTTCTAAAGGTATGAAGACTCATGTAATAGGCAGCTAAAACATACATCAAAAGTTCTTTAAAACTTTGAATACAACTAGCAGGTATTAACAAAACTTTTTTTTTTTAAATCTGTAAGATAGAACCCTTTTTTCCAATTACAAAAAATAGTATAACTGGCATTGTATGAAAAGTGGTACAAAGATGCAAAACTTTTTTTTAACCTAAGAACCTAGAATTTTATCTTGTTACTGTTAAATTCGCATACTAATTACCTGCTCTCTGTAACAAGTTGCAAAAGAATGAAGGGGAATAGTTAACTTCCTTTTTCAAAAAGGCAAAGCCATGATAAACAGTAAACTGTGCAAACTTTACTTTGAATCAAACATTTCAAGAAATTAAATTTTGCAATACTGTACAATTTGCAATCAACTGACACATAAAAAGTTTGAAGTTTTAGAACACACAAAACCAGAACAGCAACACTACTTCTTGCTCTTTATTCCTAGATGCCTTCATTCATGAAAAATGAAAACATTCAAATTAAAAATGGTAGAAGGATAAATATAATAAAAATATGATCTACAACAATAATAACCGTGCAAGTTATTAGGCAGCAGAATAGCAATTAGATATACTACAATACCTTAGTGGCCCAAATACTTTCATTTTCCTGAGACATGTTCCCCATGAAACACTGTTTTTAATTTTTAAAGACTAGGAATTTATTACACTGTGATAAGCTCTTTATGGCTCCATCTCCCCTGAGCCACAAAGCAAAGAACATTTTGTTAGTCTAGTAACAATATAATGCTATAGAGAAGACTGAGCCCTAGCATGAAAAGATCCACCATTTCACATAGTGTAATTTTTTGCAGTAATGGTCTTGTAGCAGAATGTTAACTTTACACAAGGTTATGTCACTTTATAGGCATGCATGAGTATACTCTTCTGCCCTGAAGAGACAGGTCAAAGGAGGTTTCTGTATGTAAACTACAAAAACAAAGAAAAATATCTTTACCATAGAACAATTTATTCAAATGAAGTATGTCTCAGTATACTCATGCTCCACCTTAAACGATTAATTTCTTGTACTTCAAACCTTCTGATACACTATAATACAACTTTTTTTTTCATTAAACACACATTATCTTTCACTTCATTCTTCCAGTATTGGCACAATTTTTTTCGTGTTGCTTAGAATGTTCCGAAATGACCAGTACCAGTATCGCAATCATAAAACATCCCAATCCAAAAAAGATAATCTCACTTATTACTGGCCAGTAATCAAATAAGGGTATATTCTCTTAGCTTGAATATGCACTCTGTGTCAGTTTACATTACATATAAATGGAGCAATTAAAGCAGAACATAATTTTGAAGACACAACGTTCCAAAAGATGTCCTGACATGAACAGGCTATTTTCTGTATATGGTGACACTGTGAAAGAGAATCTGAATGAACTCATATTTATGCACAGCAGACAATCAATGCCCAGGGCTGAGCTGCTTGGCAGCAAACCCAGTGAGTGCAGCACCCGCGAGCACAGGGCTGCTGCAGAGGCCTAGCACGAACCCATCCTTTGGAGAGCAAAGGTGACACAGGGACCTATTACAGCAGGTCAGAGAACACATTAATGAGCTGCGAGAATGAGACACCGTAACACTGTCCGTATTATATAATGACAAAGGTCATGAGTAAATTCACATGGATGTTAGACAGAAGGACTGGACTGACAAATAATAAAGTGGACTTTCCTCTCAAATGCCTTGCATTACCCTGAGACAACCTGCATGTGAAACTTATCCAAAAGAACCGCACACAGGCAGAGCCAATGCAAAAACTAACAGCAGAGAAAAAAAGCAATGTGTGGAGTGCTAACCCATAAGTGGTGCCCAAAGGAAATCATTCAAGAACTAGAAATAAACTTGTTTCATGAGACACAGTCTATTAGTACTTATTTGATGACTTTTACAAAAAAAAAGTCAGATATCTCTAAAGGGAAGGAAGAAGAAAAGTAAGAATACGTTTTTAAAAGAAACCAGCTATTATATAAAACAATAGCTTGGAAAAGTACTTGAGAAAGAGCAGTGTATGCTTAGATAAAAATTTTTCCAAAATGCAGCATCAGATATACTGCCAAACTACTACTGAATATGGTATTCATTATAAGAGGAATAAAAAAATTATTAAAAGCTGCACAAGAACAGAAAACATACATGGAGACAGCAAACACTGATACTGTCAATAGGTATGCAACCCTCCAATAAACAAAATATTACCCAAAAAAAGTAGAAAAAAGTTTTCAGCCATCAAAAAAAAGAGCCACGAGGGATACATTCTTCACCAGTTTGAAGGAAAGGAAGCAAAAAACAGAGACAAAAAAATACAGAATGGTTTTCCCCTAAGTACCAAAAAAAATCTTGATGAAGTTTGACACTACCTCAACAAACCTTAGGTCAGAACAACAATTTTCTTAATATTATTATCAAAGGGGGACGAAAAGGGATAAGTTAAAGTCAGGAGCCTCTGAGAAAACCATTGTAAGACACAAACATGATCTTGGTTATATAATTCTCAGTAGTCTTGTTAAATTAGTATCAATACAAAGAGGTACATAAACACATAATAAGAGCAGTAACAATCACTGGCAGTATCTACTTCATGACAGAGATGTCCATAATGAATGCAATAAAGTTTGAAAGGAGACGATATTTGGCTTAATTGCTTTTGTGGTTTTAGTTAACATAGTTCCTGGTCTTAAAAAGAGCAATGATCGTATTGTGAAAATTATCATCTCCATTAAGGTCTGTTGCCAACATAAAAGAAAAAAGTTAAAAATGAGAACAACCACAATCACCCGTCCTCTTCCAACATTAGAAGTATAAATTCCAGTATTCAAGAACAGGATTGTGTCTCAGAGAAAATATACCAGCAGAATTCAGAGAGCAGAAACCACCCTACCCAAATTAAGATGTTCTGAAAATTCGACTTTCAAGAGCTCAATTAGCCAACTCACAACAAGGCTACAAGAATGACTTACAGCTATTCAGAACAAGAGCTGCAGAGCTGGGTCCAAGATGGTACACACTGTAACTACTGCCAGTATGTAGAATAATAAATCCAGGGTTGTTAATGCTGTTTTTCTTCTTAAGTAAAAAGAAAATTAGAATACAGCAGCTGGAAATTGTGTTATTATAATGGAAAATTCTATGCACCTTTTCTTTGTGTGAAATTCTGTTCCATTTATGACACCTTATTATTTACATTCAAAGCAAAATAATTGGAACTTTATACACGAAACAGTTTATGTACCCAACAAATATAAAATCCTTATCATCTACAAACAGATTTGAAAATCTGCATTTAGGCATAAAAAGAGACTAATTTTTATAAATGGTCAAACTGCTGTATGTACCTCTAAAATCACTAAACAGAACTTTTACACTCCCAGCACCTTCAAAACATACCTCTCTACTTGCTACAGACTCTCTATACAACTGCAAGTGTGTAACAGTCAGAAAACAAAAGCCACATTTTTAAAAGGTAAATTGGAAAACTCTTGGAATTAACTTGTTCAGCATGTGGTTTATCTTTTTTTTTTTTTCTTTTATAACCAAATGCCTTAGGTCTGGGGCAACTAATAAATAAGCACCAAAAATACATGGCATTTGTGTGTAATTTCTGTGCAATATTAAAATCAAATCTTTCAGCTTGGGAGCATTCCTTGGTTAATTTCTCGAGGAGAAAAAATTATCATTGTCAATGCTGCCCATGGCATTTTGAAACACGGTAACCACTACAGAAATCAAAAAAGAAACCCAGAAAAACAAAATCCTGTTCTGCTAATGCTGAACTAAGCTCCGATTCTGGATTATTCTAACCACAAACAACAGGCAACCACGTGGATGGGCAATTTGCAAATCAGTCAAGGGAATAAGAGAAGTCAGACTCTGGGTTAGTGTGTTTATGTCCTTGCCAAAATTTTTCTTGCTGTTAAATTAAAACATTAGCTTTCAAGCATATGACAAATCTTATTTACTCTATTTATGGTTAGCTAGTTCTCAATGAGGAGCTGTTTTACCTATGTCCAAGATTTGCTCATGAAGCATCTATAGGGTATTTTAATCTAATAATATCCTTAATCTCTTCAGTTTTGCAACAAATTACAAGTACAGAACACAGGGGCAAGAGAGTATTTCCCCTTCCTTCTTTGTTCCCAAAATCAGAAGGAAAGTGGGAATGACAAGAAAGTAAGTTTCCACTACACAGAAGCAGAAAATAGGCTTACAAGATTGCCAGGTTATAGCCTAAGAAGATTAATTTCTGCACTTAAGCCATAATATAGGACAATCTAGAGAGGACTGATGTTTAGTTGAATTGGTGCTATTTCCTTGGATGCAGAAGAAATAGGAAGCTGTTTTAAATAAAAGACAGCATGCACATAAGCAAACTCCAGCATGGAACTCTGACCAGTTTTCTTCTAACAGCCATCTCCTAGGCAACTTGTGCAATAAAATGTAAGAGTACATTTTTGATTTTTGACCTTGTGACAATGAGTAGGTAACACTGGAGAGAAAGAAAACATGCTGAAATTCTTGTGAACCTCACAACACTACAAAATTTAACTGCAAGCTAATTTCTTCTGTATTATAGACCAGAGATGACCTGTCTGGCTAGCCATGCAGGAGAGGCTTAGAAGCGGCACAAAACACAGTGGTCTTCACACAAAGGAGACAGAGGCTATGAAAGCAGCAACTTCTGATCTCAGTTGCCCAAACTACTTGTCATGCCTCTAGGAACAGTCACAAGCTGGCATACCTGTACCTGTACAGTACAACATGACTTTGAGTTATGGTGAAGGTATCTTGAAAAACTAAGCTGCTTTAGGAATCATCTCATTTTGATCTACTTGAGCACAGTAATTTATCTCATGTAAAGATACTGTTTTCCAACACTAAGGGGCACTGGCAAGGATAACAATTGACATAAAACAATCCTTACTCCTAGCAAAAATTTAAACAAAAATAAATACATGACTAAACTTCCTATACTAAAGTGTCATATTCTTTGCATGTTAGTTTAGCTCTAGTTCAGCTTTAAGCACAATGCTAAGAAACATCTTATCTTTGCAGCCATTTTCCTAAGTTCATTTGTCAGTTGGGAAAGGTTAATATTATACATGCAGCTTGTAGAGAATTTTAAATGTTTTCAGGCCCCTATAAGTTTAGGCACAGATCAACAAAGGCAACATTCAATTCTATTTGTGTTTTGGTGGTAGGGTAGCTATTGGCTACAGTTATATAACAAAACCACTTGTCATAGCGTAAAAAGCAACCTATTCAGTAAGTTTATAAGATAGATCCTGGGGGGCATTACTCTAGTTGTATATTTTGTACAAGTTAAATAGATTTTTCCTTCTCTATCTTTAGCATTGGTTTTGTACATTTTTACAATATGCTAAAATGCCAGGATCAGATACCAAACTGTGAGCCTGTAACAACAGGATTTATTTAGGTATCAAAGATCTCTAGTTTCTGTTGTTGCTGTTATTATTATTACTATTATTATTATCTGTTAACCCTGTACTATGTGCTGGATAAGTAAACACATAAGTAGATTTAATATTTTTAACTATACTACATATTAGCAGTTAGAACAGCACTCTTCTGTAGGAACAGACTACCACATTTAAAGAAAAAGCAATCAACTGTTCTGAGCATTTAATGTTATTATTTGCTGTAGGAAATCAAGTAGAAATTTAACTTAAGAAATGTTACTCTTTAATTGAAGTGCTGGGGGGGTTTGTTGGGGTTTTTTTGTTGTTGTTTGTTTTGGATTTTTTTTGAGAAAGTACAGCAGTACAACAAAAAATAAGATTTAGTTATTCCTTTTCCTCTGGTTTCTACTACACAGTGCACCACTAATCAACTATGCTAATTAATGAAGCTGCATGAGAGGGTGGTCAGTCACTGGAACAAGCTCCTCCAAGCAGTCATCACGGCACCAAGACTGTCAGAGTTCAAGGAGCATTTGAACAAGGCTCTTAGCCCTGTTTTAGTTTTCAGAAGTCCTGTGAGGAGCTGGGCTCAATGACCCTTATGTGTCCCTTTAACCTGAGCTATTCTACTATTCTATGTATAACAAAGCAGGATGCAACTGCTGTACATTAGCATAAAGGCTGCTTTTCTGTTACAGTGGGAGTTTCCTACAAAAAAAAAAGAAGTCCTTCAATTAATTTTACCTATTAAATAATAAGATATCTAGAGGTGCTGTAACAACCTTCACTTACTAAATGAGTGCATTACTTTACAGTGTGCTAGCTTCCTGGCAACTGGAACAACAGGCAAAATCCCTAAGATCTCATCCAAGAGCTCAAATAGAAAGATAAGGTAATAAAAAAGAAAAGGAAGGGTAGATTGCATTGATTATACATGCTGGAAAAAAGGGTGTTAGATAGCATTTGAAACAATGATACAGAAGGACTCTGAATGAAAGGGGTGAAGTACTTCCACAGGCAGTTTAGAGGCAATAACTTCCGTATTGAAAGTAAGCTGATATATCAAGGTGGGACTCAAGGACAACTTAATCAGTCTCAATTATGTTACAGAGTGGGGGGAGATAAAATAACAGTTGATCAGACTCAGCAACACTTTCACACAGCCAAGCCTTAGCCAGTGAAGTATAGGATAACACTTGGATTGTTTCCAAAGTCAAGAACCTTGTAAACGCTTCAGACCTCATCTAAGGATTTTAACACTCAAAAAGATTTTGGAAATCTTTCTATCAGAAGATATCCTACCTTCCTTAATCAGAAGCAAGTATGTCAATTACAGAAAGCAAGTTCATGGCACATTACATCAGATGAATTTAATGCTCAATTTTTCTGGTCATTTATAGATCAATTTATATTTGTTCTATAAAATCAGAAGAGTTTAGGTGAAAACTTCTAAAAACAGTCATGTACATTTGCAGACACTACTTTGTTGGGAAAAATTTTCGCAAAACCCGGAGCTTCAGATTCTAAAAAATGCAACCAGCTATGGGGGCACTTAAAAAGTAAGCAATAATAGATATTTAATACCAAAACTTTTATTTGTGCTCTTTGAAAGGAAGTAATTTTGGGCATATTTTTGTAGCCTTTTTGCCTCTCAAGGGTCACTGCTCACCATGAAACACACAGGTTCACCAAAAATATTAAAGGTGTCCTAGTATTCAGAGGCTGAAACATACCGAAGTCCTCTGAAATGAAGTGCACATTATGAAAATCACCAAGGTAGTGTAACTTTTACTCCTCTGCACTGGAAGATACTTCAAGAGTATTTTCAGTTTAATTCCTCGCAGCTGAAAGATTTCTGAAATAAACACTTTATATGCAACTTCTTTAAATAGAAAAAAATCACATAGATGTATCATTACCAATACTGTCCTGTTAAGGTGAGTATTGCCTGTGTGAAGCAGAATTCCAACTTCTGACAAAGAGCAGTAGTAACTAAAAAAAGCTTTCCTGAAACTTCTAAGAATTAAATTAAAATAACTGGCTCTGGATTATAGAATTACACATATATGTAGACATACACGTCTTTGTGCGTGTGTGTGTATATATCCCGAGGCTATTTGAGACTCCAGTGACGAAACTGAAAACACAACTAAAATAATCTGTTTTACAGCATAGCCATTTTTGTTTTAAAAGATAAGTGTGGATCACCTTCACCTGTTATAGCCCTGAAGGAGGGAAAAGTGCACATTTCTTGGAAACACAGAGTAATTCATCAGACTTCAAAGCAGTCTTCCCAGAAACTGCAACAACTTGGTTTGGCAGAAAGAAGGCACACACCTCCAGTTCGCATCTTGTAAGAGTTCACCTACATCCAAAACTGCTTCCTGTGTGATAACTCACATGGACTATTTCAGAAACTAAGCCACATACCAAAATATTCCATTATTCCTCAGTAGAGGGTCCTGATTCAGCAAACACTTAAGAGCAGGCTTAAAAACTGTTCTAGCGACTATACAAACCTCAAGATACAATCGAGCTGTAGCACGGGAGGTCAGGTTACAGAATAACCCTGCAAAGCAGGAAGTCTACTGACACCAAAAGTGGGAGACTATGAGAGCGGTTTCCAGGCTCTTCAGTTGGAGACGGTAGCTGTCAACCTGTCCTGCCCTCCGGGACTCGCTGCTCCCGGCCTTGGGCGGTGCGCGGCCCGGGGGTCCCTCAGCCCCACAGTGGATGCCCGTTCTCCTCCATACCCGCTCTCCCTGGCTTTCAGCCCCAACCCGGCCCTCACCGCTCTCCCCGCAGCCACCCAACCTCGCTCAGCCCTCCGCCAGCAGAGCAAGCACCCTGTTCACGCTCAGCCCCGGGTCTTTTACTTTAAGGCGAAATCTGCCCCCGAAAAGCAGCAAGTAGCGGAAGGAGGAGAAGGAATTATTTCGTTTCCTGTCGCTTTAATCCCTTCATTCTGGTTTTAGCAGCGCCGCCCGGGGCGTTCTGGCTGCTCGCCCGGAGGAGGCCGTGAATGAGCGGCCGCAGCCTGGGGCCGCTCAGGCCGCGGGAGGCGGAGGGAAGGAAAGGGAAGGGAAGGGAAAGAGGCTGCCCGCCGCCAGCTACGGCCCCTCGCCGGCCGGGCAGCCGGGCCGGATCCGGCGGCGCTCTGGAACCCGCCGGCGCGGGGCGGAGCGGGGGCCCGGCCGTGGAGGGGAGAGGGGCGCAGGCTACACACCCAGCAGCAGCCCGTCCATGTCAAAGATCAGGTGAGTGACCGGGCGCAGCGCGGCCGCCGAGGAGGAGGAGGAAGCGGCCATGGCGAGGCAGAGCAGCCGCAGCGCGGCGGGGGCCGAGGCGGATGGAGCTGCCGCGGGGCGAGTCGGGCCGGGCCGGGCGCGGCACGGGGCGGTCGGGGACGGGCGGCGGTTGCGCTACCGCCGTGGGGCGGGCCGGGCCAGCGGGACCTTTCGATTTGCTTTATTGTTCTGCTTTTAAAGCTAAGCCCATTTCCCTTCCTGGGGCCTCTTCTCTTGCAGAACAGCGCTTCTTGCCCAGAGAGGTTGTGGGGGAAATTCAAGAACCATCTGGATGCAGTTCTGTGCGATGTGCTCTGGGATGGTCCTGCTCGAGCAGGGAGGTTGGACCAGGTGACCCACGGTGGTCCCTTCCAACCTGACCTATTCTGTGATTCTTAAATGCCGTTTGATGCTTCTGGCGAGAAAGACAGAAGAGTTGCTCTAGAGTTGACGCGTTAGACAGTGTCTCTTCTGCGTGCCTGTGTAGAGATTTACAGGGGTAGTATTACCACCAGACTGTAGTTGAAGCCAGAAACAAAAAGATGTAAAACTGTGAGGGAAGAGTAGAGTAATGGGGGAAAAAAAATCTGTGAGGAAAGAGTAAACCCATCTCTTACGGGTTGCTGAGTGCAAGAATAGTTAGTTGAAGGCTGATTTGGGTGTTGTGGTTTTTTTCTGAAACATTCAAGAAGTTCTGAAGTTCAAGAAACAAGACTGTTATTGAGTTAAAGCAAAATCTTCCTGCGTGGACACATCATCCGATTTTGACTGGGCAGTTGGGAGGGAAAGAGGGAACTTACCTCATCAGTTTTCCCTTTTGTATTTTTTCATGCAGGTAACTCTCCACTGGGCATCGAGATCGTTGAAGCACCAGTTGCAGAGGCAGACATGAAAAGAGCTGTGTCAGGCTCCTAAGGTGACACACTGGCTTGAAGATGTGTACTGCTATGCCGTTCTATGTGAGGGCAGTGCTTAGTTGCAGCTTCACACAGGGGAAGTCCTGTCTCATTTGTAGGTAGGCCTTGCAACATTTTTTTTTCCTGACACTGCCTTCATTTGAATTGGCAATGCTTCACTATTTTAGCAAGTTAGTGGAGCTTTTTAAAGCCTTAACTGTAGGTGTCACATAGCTATATTTGAATTTTAACTTAGACTTGTTAAGCGTCTGGCCTACTCACAAAACCTATCCCTTGAAAGGACACTCACCCTACATTTGTGTGAAATGTAGACACAGAATTCTCCTCACACCTTCTCCTCTTCTGAAGAGAAGAAAACAAATAAAACATCCTTGGCCTTTACTTGTACCTTTTGAATAATAAAAACTTGGCTTTCAAACGAAATTTTTTGAGTTTTGGGTTGGTTTTCTCTTTTTTTCCTCTTGTCTCATTCTGTAATAGTAATGCTGCTTAGGCCCTGTCTGTGTAGGCTAGGAAAAGGATTGTGCGCAGTATATTTAATGTATTTTAAAAATTCCATGTGTAGTCACAACACGCATCTGGTAGTTCCTGTGAAGATTTAAGAAAATGGCTCCTGAGCTTTCAGATTTTTTTTTTTTGTAACCTTACAATATATGAGTATTAAAAATGCCCATGGCTGTTTTGTTTCTGCAATAAACACTGTGCAACAAGTCAATATTCCAGTTTTGTTTCCAGCAAATGTTTATAGTTTCTTTTGTAGATCACTTAGGTGGGAGCGTAGCTAGACTCAATAGAAAGGTAAAATCCTAAATACATTATGTCAAAGAAAGTGTTAACCTGTTAAAGGGAATTAAAAAAAATAGTAATTTCAACATTTAAAATGGTAGTATTGTGCTGTCCTAAGAAAGAATGTGTTTCTGCTGTAAGAGTATATGCTATTGTGAAAAAAATTTAAAGAGGATGGGTAACGACGTATGGCAGTTGTACCTGAGGTGGATTCATCAACTTTCTAATTAGCAAGTATTCTAGAAAGCTGGTTTTTAATTAATTTAATTTAATAGTGTATATGGTGACATAGTAAAACCTTTATTTGTGACTCAACAGATGTAGCTTTTTCTTGTTACCTTGATTTATTGTTCTAATTAGAAAAAAGTGTTTGATCACAACTTCCATTGCCTCTAGCCTTCTAAAAAGGGGAGAAAATCACTATTTTTAGCATGTAAATTACCACTTCATCAGAGAAAACATAGGGATTTTGCAAAACTTTTGAGTATTTAAAGTGGAAATAAGTCATAGGTACTCTATATGAAAGTAGCCCACGAAATTAAAGTGTAATACAGAAGCTGAACATTTTTAGGGTTAAATGGTGTGGGTTACGAATCCTGTGGTACACATTTCAAGACTGTCGCATTGCTGACAGGCTTATGACCTCAATTTGCTTTGCTTTGCTCTGGCTCATCAGTAATAATCAGTGTGATGTTAGCTTACTTGATTCTTCAAAGCTATGTTCAAACACAGGAAAATCTTCCCAAGACAGACAACTGTTTAGGTTTATTCTGCATGACTAAGTCTTCTTACTAACAGAATGGAATGAAGTAGAAGTCCAAGCAACTTTTAATTCATGGTGGAGCATAGTTTTCTAGATACATAAGTGAGAGAATGTGCTGATCTAAGTTTTGTTCTAGCTGTCTTAAATATTTGTATCTAATGACTCAGCAGTAGTATTTGGTTTTGTTGTTAGGTTGGTTTTTTTTTTGAAAAGGAGTGAAAAGAATTTGAGATTGAGAATTGTGCAACTGATTTTTTGTTTGCTACTATTTTTTATTACTTCTTCGAAGCTGGTTTTGAGTTATGAGGATTTCAATAACTTTAGAGTTGTGGGAAGCGTATTGTAGTTGAGGTAGAGTAACTATGAACACCAATAATTAATTATGTTGATACAAACTTGATGTATACTTACTGAGAAGAATGAGTGACTAATACGTAATTCTGTAACTAGACTTGAATCCTGGAAAATTTGAAGAACACAATAAACTTCATGTACATTTTTAAAATTAATTAAAGTTGCTAACTGGCCATAATCCAAAGCAGCTATATGGTGTTATATGGTACATATGTATCTGGATGTCCAGGTTTTTAAACAACTGCAAATTAGCTGCCTATAGGTAGCTTCTTACCTTCTTACCCCAAACAAACCTATTTTCTCTGGTTTCGTAATAATGTGCTAAAATAACATTGGTTTTATTGTTCTTGAATGTGACATAAAGTGAAAATACTCAGGTGCCATGGGATTATTAAGTATGCAACACAATATTTTACATACTTGGTCCTCTTAACCTTTTTTTGACTTCTATATTTGGTTGAATTTTCTTTACTTTGAGGCTGAAAGTTTTGTACATCCCTGAAATTTATATGATTGAGTTCTTTCCTGGAGAGTAAAAGCTTCAGAATATGCCTAAGTGTTTTCATAGGTAATACATTTGATTCAATAATTGCAGTTTCCTATTTCACTATTTCATATTGTGCTCGAAGCATGGATTCACTTACCTATTTTGTTATGCCATTGATAGGAGCATGATGCACTGTGTTTCACACAGAAATGACTGACTTTATTTTTCTTTTTCTGCAGGCACCTTGACAAAGAGGATAAACAGATTATAATCCATTTTGGCTTGAATATTAAAAAATAATCTAAAGACTTGAATAAATCCAGTAATTTAAAAGCTTTCATAATGATTTACATGAACAGCTGTTAAACCCACTATTAGTAAGTAATTACTTGGAATGACTTAGAATTAAATGTAAATTCAGGTATCAGCTGAGATTCACAACAGTTGCTATAGTTAAGCTTATAAGCCTTCAGAAAATGAAACCCCTGTCAGTGCTGGATGTCACCAAACACGAGCTTTTCACCTTAAGATTATGAATTAGGTAAATTGTATTGTTTCAGTTCATGTTTTTATAGGTGCAAAATGGAAAACGACCATATGTCTTAAAGCAGTTAAATAGTACTATGCAACTCCTGATCTAGGTCATGTTTTATTGATTGCATAAGTTAAAAGGGAGTATATGCTCTTTTAATTGACCACATGTGCCTTCTTTCAGCCAAGCAAGCAGGGATAGGAGAGCCATCTGTTTTCTGGATTTTGTATTGACCACCAGTTACAAGTGTGTCAGTTACAAAGGCAAGGAAGATAAACAAAGGCAAGGAAGATAAGGTGTTACACTGCAGGAGAATAAAGTGAAGATACATGTTTGTCATCTATAAATTTAGATGAGGCACTATAAAAAGGTTCTTAAGTAGCAATGAGAGGTGAAATTCTGGAAAAGCTAACCAAGCACACAAGAGAGAACAAGGGAGCAATGCTTTGATACTTTTAAATGTCAATTGCTGTATTTATTGATGGGATTGTACAACAGAACAAAGTTTCTTAAGCTGGGAAAAGAAGCCTTAATATCATGCTTTAGGGCCATTTTTGCTTCTGTTAAAGTCAGTGAGAACCATTTACTCTCCTTTATGGATTGTGACAGCTTGTTGACATACTTTTTGGTCTTCTAATAAAATATTGGCTGCACATAGGTGAACTGTTCATGTGATTAGCAACATCATTGTAATGAAAATCCTGAAGTGCTAAATGGCCGGGTCCTGCTTAGCCTTAAACTATCAGAAAGATTAGGACAGAAGAGACTGCATCCCCGGATAAGATATGAAGTGTTGTATCCTGCTTTTCTTTTCCTGTGATATGGGCTTGATACGTAACTTTCATTTATTTATCTAACTTCCCATTGTTGCAGGAACCTACAGTATTTGTTATGAACTTGGTTTTCTTTCTTGTCTGCATGTGAATTTAATTGTTTTTTGTTTTTTTTTCATTTTACTACTGTTTGATTGTTACAGATTATAGGAAAAATTTTGTATTTGTACTGTCATGTGGAATGCACATTCTGTGAACCTTTCTGAGCAAGTCGTCTATCACTTGGTTGCTGGCAGTAAAGGTGAAACTGAATGCAGTCACCCTTCCAGTGGGCCCTTTCATTCATGGGTTCCTAAGCTCAACCTTTTCAAAGGCTGTGGTAATTAGATCTTCAGATGGAGAAGAGAGAGGAGGAATTGTGATTCTCAGGGTCACAAGGTCTCTAAGCCACTGATCTGTAATGCTGCTCCAGGTTCAGGTTTTATATGCATATTCCCTACTTGAGATGCAACAAGCTGGGGAGTTGAATCTCCAGAGCTCAGACATTCTGTCTGCTCCGTGGCTGTATGCTCTTAAAAGTTTGTATCTGTGCAGAAGAGTTGAGTAGAAATAAATGAACTGGCTGATACTCAGCCCAGAATGTCTGCATGATCAGGGAGAGCATGCTGACAGCCTGGGGAGTGCAGGGAGGCAGCTGGAGGCCAGCTATCATGTGGTACTGTGACCTTTCCTTCTTTGCAATGATTCTGGTGGTCTCAACTTCTAGATATATCTAGGCAGAAAAGCAGTAGTACTGTGCTGGTACATAGGAACTCTGATCAGGAAGCAGAAATGGTGGAGAGAAGAGAGGGGGCAATGCCAATCAGTTAGCCAGCTTCTTGATTCCCCATTGCAGTAGAGTTGTATTAGACATCCAGGCTGTTCCTCACTATGGGAGTTGGGACTTTTCCTTGGCTGCTGGAGTTAGTGTACCTCCCAACCAAGTTATAACTCCATTTTTTGAATTCTCTTGCCCCAGAAGCTACTGCCTTGTTCTCCTCCTCTCATGCGCAGACACTCTAAACGCACTGGTAGTATACCTCAAAACATGCTCTGTGCACAGCCAGTGGCAAATACACTTTGTGACCACTGCCACGTAAGGCACTGATTTATTTTTGGGTGTGGAAATAATCCCTTCACTAGGCTGTCCACTTACTTTAAGTTCAGCTTCTGTTCACTTACCTTAAGGAATTAGGTTCAGTGTATTGTAACAAAACAGATGAGGAGATGATGTAGTTTTATTTCTTATTTTAGAAATGAAATAAAATTGAAATGTTCTTTGTAGAAGACCAGTAACAGACACTTGTTTTCATAAAACATTTATAAAACAAGGAACAGCAGTTGTAGATACTGATACAGTTAGATAGTTAGATATTAGGGATACCTAGAAGAAAACAACGAAGTCCCAGTGCTGTCAAGCCAATCAGGCCCTGACCTTTCCCCTTAAGACAGCTAGCTCCACTTAATCGGGT
Source organism: Eulacestoma nigropectus (assembly GCA_013397775.1). Taxonomy (NCBI): domain Eukaryota; kingdom Metazoa; phylum Chordata; class Aves; order Passeriformes; genus Eulacestoma; species Eulacestoma nigropectus. Next base: position 263,776 of record VZTE01001371.1, on the reverse strand, counting down.
ATTCTCAAACATTTCATCTTGAGTTCTGTAAGGTGAATGATTGCTTACACTGACACTGCAGGTTTGAAAGATTCCTAGATTTCCATTTCATGTAGTTACATGTAGATAAGATCTCGAGAGACATTCAAGATCTAGATTAATTCTTTGCAATAGAATTGTATATGCTTAAAATATCTGTCCAGACATTATGCCTAAAATTTTCTGTATCTTTCAGTGAATCTTTTGCTCTGCTACAATATCCTGTGTTTTTCCTCTGCTCTTTTTTTTTATTTTACAAACTTCATTTCTTTAACCTATTGTCAGAAGTTATGCTTTCTGAAGCTTTTAGCATTTTGATTGCTCTTCAGCATTTTAGGTTTTCTGTATCCTTAGAGAAGTCCAGCACTCAGGTACATTTATTGTAGCTGTGGAGTTTATAAGTGACAAATAGAAGGCCATCTTTTGCTATTAGACTGCCGCCTTAGTCCCAGATAGACCAACACCTTCGAATTCACGTAAGAGCTGAATTGCCATCTTTGCCAAAGTTTGTTTTTTACTGCTGATTAGTCAGATTGTTCCCCGTGTTGTACCAAGCCAAAAGCTCAAAACTTTTGTTGTTATTTTTCCAATTTAAGATTTTCTTTATGGTTCACTTCTATATGTAGTTTCACTAATTAAGAGGAGTCAGTATCATACTTCACTGAAAGAGATCAGTGACAACATCTCTAATCCATTAAGAGCTTATTACCTCTTCACACAGTTCAAAATATTTTTACGCATTTTTAAGTATGAAAAACTACTATCTTGCAAGCCTAATGAGGCAGATATCTGCAAGAATCTGTGCTACAGAATAAATTGTTGTATCACTGTTTCAGAAATGTTGTATGTGTCATTTAGACCAGTGACTGCTACAAGCAAACGGGAATAAGTATTATATTAATGACCATGTTTGACAGCCTGGTTCTGTAATCTGTTTTTCACTGACTTTTCCCTTTTATGACAATAATTATGCTCTCATCTGGAAAAATTAGACTAATGCAATTTTCCAAAAGCTATTAACAAGACTTTGAATATTAAGATGGCTATATATCCTAATGTGCCCTCCCAAAACTAAGCTTGTATTGTGGTCTTGAAATGTAGCATGGTTAGAGTGTATTCTGGAACTGCAGAGTGTGGATGAAAGCCTACAAGCTTCAGGGGGCGTAGACCTTCACTCAGTATGTGGCATTCTTGTCACCAAGTTTCTACCAGCATCATCTAGGGTGATGTTTGCCCTGAAACTTTCTGACGTGTGTGGAAATAAAGTAAAACCTTGCTTGATTTCAATTTTTTTAGTATTTGGATGATTCTTGAACGACCCAACAAAGTGTGGGGACCTGAATATCTATCTGCTTTTTCTGACTTCATCACATCCAGGAAATAAAATAAATTGTCTTATAGATCAAATGAATAACATTTTTCCTACCTGTTCAAGCCCATCTTTCTTTAAAAATCCTGTTCTCTTTATGACTTGAGGTAGCTTAGACCAGTATTATTTGATAGTCAGAAACCATAGTTATAGAGACTACAAAACCTGAATCTTTATTCTTGCATGGCATAGCCAATACACTCTTCCAGCTAAACCCCTATATGAAAGTCTTAACCAAAGTTAATCACAACCATGATTAAAAAAACCCCACCAAAGCCTTTAGACAGTGTCATAGAGTTCCATGTATAAAAGCCTTTGGGACTTCTTCAGAACTGTTAAAAGTCCTCTGCAATCCACAGATTTCACAAGTTCATATAATGACTTTCTCTCAAGATACTTACATGACTACAGAATTTTCAGAGGGAAACTTCCCATGCTTTTTGAACTAAGCTGAAGAATGAAGTTTAAGCATCTTTTTTCACTGAAGATTTGTTAATGTTCTCTAGAATCCCGTAGCCCAATTTGTACAAAGTCCCTAGAACAGCAAAACTGTTACCTTTTAATTCTGGGTAAGTGTCTTTCAAAAATATCCTTTGAAATTAGCTATATTCCTTGAGTTTCACTATGATAACAGAAGTTAACAAATACCCTTCGTTTCATTTTACCTCTGTTACTCATATGTTTCCTTTGAATTTAAGTAAAATGCAAGTTTGTATTAACAGATCTATGTGGAAGCAGAAGCATTTACATGTGCACCAACATCCAGGCAGGCTAAGACAGCAGTGTATCATGTTTTGTTTTTGCAAAGACACTGAAACGTACCTGATAGATGAACATTTAGTGGTGTGGTAAAGTTGGATCCTAAACTTCTAAAGCTTTGGCAGAAATGTTTTGATGAACTGAAACAAAAGGTCTGCCTTACTGCAGCTCTGCCTTACCACTAAATTCCAATAAATTGCGTCATGCGTCCTTCCTCCTCCTTTTCATGCCAAACACTAATTAAAAATGTAATTTCCTTTACCAATTCATTTAATTGAACTCTTCTATACATATGAACATTCATAAATAAATAGGTAGATACTGACTCCCATTTGTGACCAGAAGTCCAAAGTACCTTAAAAAATAATGTTTCTAACATGTTATGAAAGAAAAAATATGGTCTCCACATGTCCATGTGGAAAAAGAAACCCAAACCGCAAAAACACCTGTTGGTCACAATGGATAATATAATCCCTTAAGTAACATAGCTCATTGGAGAATACATTACTGGGTAACGTAGTACCCTGTTGGCCATAGCTAAATGCATTTCAGTGCATTTCTTGGCATTTCAGTTTTCACTCCTGCTTAAGCTTTGAAGTCAGCAAGTAACTGTCGCTTTAGCAGTCTTTAGTGATTTTTAATCAAACATGGAAAAGAAACCTAAACAAACCAACCCCCTCTATTCAGTTTTCATTCAGTACTCAGATTTGGATATGAGAGGGAGAGGATGTTTATTTTTTCACTCATTAACTCATTGTAATTTTTTGCATACTGTTACAGTTAGAATGAATAGATCTTTATACACTGCATTTTGGTTTTCCGTGTCAAATGCCTTGAATTGTCATGCTAATTAGCACAGACAAGTCTGCTTTTCGTTCTTATCTGTATTTTGTCATCCATATCCTTGTTTTATCATTACTTTCTTCTAATTTACATAATCACAAGGTTTTAAATTAATGGTGCTTAATAATAATTTGTTTTAATAAAATTTATTTAATAAAATAAAATGTAAGTAAATAGTTATTATTATGCATTTAAGAATTGCAGTGTATGTGCACAAGAAATGGTGTTTTGCCAGTGGATGTTGATTCTTATCTGTTGTATCTTTAGTACTGCTTCTTTTGTCCATATACAGGGGTTTTTGTAGTACCTTCTAAAATATTATTAATCTAAAAATATCATTAGTCAAAGGGATTAAAAAGTAATTGGCTATTTATTTTAGAGAGCTTGACAAGATTTTTTTAAAATTGTCTTTATATTCACTTAGTAATGCTTTGAATAAATGCAAGACAATAGTGCAGTTTTTCAAAGGCTTAAGGCAGGGCTAGCAATTCCTATCTGTATTCGAGACAGAGAAAAGGTTGGTAATTTAAAATTCTTTCCAAGTTGTTAAAGTAGAATGTTATTTTAAAATAGAGGGAAAATGCAGAAGAAAGCTCAGGACAAGCAGTACTGATTTCCTGAACCACAGAAAAATGTGATTTAAACTTTGCATTTAGACAGCTGTTCAAAAATCTTGGTTTAATTTGATTTCTCACAGTCATTGTGAGCTTCCAGGTTTTGCCTGGGAAAAAAGTAAAATTTCATACTTAGATTGTAAGGCTCGATTCTGTTAAGTTTCATCAGCAGTGATTGTCACACATCTTTGAAAATCCATCTTTCTCTTCCTGATCAAATTTCCTTGTGACAAATACATAAATTGGGGTGAGGAGGACAATATCTGAGAAGGAAGGTAATATGTCAACTAGCTAGGACTTTTCGAAGTTTAATGAATGATTTTTCACATTAGGATTCTTGGGCTTTCTGGGAGGAGTCATTTTCTGGGAGCACATAGAGGTTCTAAGACAATGCATATTAAACAAACCAGAATGGGCTATAATGTATGGTATTTATAAAAAGAGAATCTCTGAATATTCCGTGCCTCCAATGGAAGAGTTTGAAAAACACTGATCTGAAATTATACTTTAAAAGGTGTTTCAGTGCAGTTTGTCCAAAGTTGCTATGTACATATTCTGTAGGAATGCTTCCCATGTGTACAGAAGGCAGAAATGTACCTGAGATTCTGGCACAGCCCTTGTTTTCTAAAAATATAGTGCAAATTCATGAAAAAGTCTGTCAGGAGATCTTCAGTAACAAATTAAAACAAGCATCTTGGTTAGGCATATGTGTATATCCATTATGAGAACACGCTGAGATTGTTTTGTAATAGTGAAGCAGTGTCTTACCAAGAATTCCTGTCAGTCTTGTGTAAGTTATCTTTCTTGGTGTTGTCCTTCTTCCCCTCCACCTTTCTGTTTCAGTTCATGTGACTGGACTTTGTACCCATATACTGATAAGTGCACAGCCATCTTGTTTGAAAACGAGAGGCAAAAACTGAAACAATTCCGTGCTGCAAGGTAAAATACCGTTTCTGCCCCAGAGTCTGTAATTTATATCTAGTTTAATTGTCAACATTGGGGTAATGTGTCGTTGGAGTTCATATTCTTTCACAGCTCAAATAAATTCTTCAAGGCAGGAAGTTAGCAATTATGAGAAATAATAATGTGTTCAGTGTTGTCTTTTCTGCTTTAACTTAATACAATGTATTTTTTTATAACAAAAAAGAGATTGCTGAAGCCGTATACTCATGTCTATAAGATACTATCAACTATGGTGGCAAATTATTTTGTAACAGAATGCACTTTGTTATCAGGTATTGCAATGGAGTAGAACATTCCCTGCCTTGAACAGATTTAAAAGAGTATAAGCATTACTTGAATTGTGAAAGCATTTTGAAGAAAATAGAAAGCAGGGTCTTTATGAACTAGAAGATTCTACAGCTGTGCCACAGCAGTTTTTTTCTTAGCACTTAAGCTCTGGTTGTTTAAAAAGTAATGTTAGAAGTGTATGTAATTTTGATTATGGAGTCTGTTTCAAGGATCAAATGGAAATGAATTGTTAAATAGCTTTTGAAGGGGGTAGGTTCTGAAATAAGCTTGTAGTTTTGAAGTGGCTCTGGTTCATGTGCAGTGTATGTAATCTGACAAGTCCATTCAATTCAAAGGTGGAAGCCTGCAAGACTTGACTAACTTTTAAAGGGATGTTAAATCTAATATTTTCCTTTGTAACCTTGTACACATTCAGCTTTCAAACTGGGGGTAGACACAGCTACTGAGAGGACAGCATCTGTAAGAGGAATCACTGAGATAGAGGAGAATGGCAAGGAGTAATAGACAAAGGGAAAAGCTGAGGAAAAAAATCATCACTTCTGGATAGGTTGTAACTGCCAGGCTTAAACAAAAAAACTGCATTTGAGCAACCATACTGAGACAAGAAGGAGGAAAATGAAAGAGGAGAAGCCTATATAACCAAAACAAGTGTTGGAACAGAATCTGACCATACATATTGCTTGCTATGCAGTTTTATAATGACTCATTAATAATATGTATTCCACACATCCTGTTTTCTCACAAACATGTATTTTGCTTTTGCCCTTAAGATGCTCTGTAGGTGGATTTTAGTAAGACCTGTGTTAAAGCCCCATCAGACCAAGAGCTGAGGCTGCGCTAACACAGGGAGAGCCCTAGTCGCCAATAGGGAGCACTGTGTACTGCTGGCCCGTGGAAGAGCCTGTGTTGAGGGAAGTCATGGAGGAGGCAGGCAGCGAGGCACAGCAGCATTGAGAGCAGTGACTGGTGCTAGAGAGGCAGTGACAATAGCAGCACCTGGGCAAGCAAAATTGGAGGAGTCGAGCCACTGCATCCAAAAGGTATTGAGCCTCAGTTTACATCAATGGTACTTTGATATGGGATTCTTGAGTAAGAGGGGGTTTGAAATAGGGTAGGACATGGTTTAGAAAGATTAGGATTGCAGAAGAGTTTGTGGGGTGGCTTCTTGATTGTATGAGTGGAAGTTTGAGGACGAGGAGAAATGAAATAAAATCAGTTTAGGTGAGAAGTTTATTTGAGAGGAGGACTACAGGACAATTGAGATTGCTTTTTAAGAAGTGCTTAACAAGAATTGTGGCCATGGCACTCTGGGCTGTCAACACACAGGTGTGAACAGCTTCAGGTATGCAATGATACTAATTTTGGATTTTTTTGCACCCTGGACAAATGTTTCAAATTTGATGCAAAAATGGCCTCTTCTTTTTGTCTACCATGCTGAAGAATTAGTTGATCAGCCATACTCATAAGGAAATACTGGGATACAGAGCTCAAAACAGATCTGTTTTTCTCTGGTATTGTTTGTATTCTGTACTGCTGACAGAACCGACTATTATGATGAACATTAGAAGCTTTTGACGTGGGTTAGTCACGTACAAGAGTAACTCAGCATCACATCTCCAGGTCCTGTATTATTACAACAGACAACTGGGTATGTTGTCTAGTATAGCAGTTGTCTAATAATGGCAGTAAGGTATTGTCTTGAAAAAATGCATTTTGGACAGAGGAATTTATATGTTCTTTCTCACTGATGAACAGAATCCATCCTTTGAAAACATAAGGTTGTGTTGTACCTAAAGGCACAAAGCAAAGGAAAACATCTTTTCTTAAAAACTTATTTAAAAACATTCTCATACAATTGGAAAAGCATATTATTTGCTTCAGAAATACTGGCAGCATGCTCCAGTCCAAGCCAAAAGATAATGAGACCCCTGGAGCTATTACTGAGAAACTTTCAAATGTTAAATGGAAGCTAATGCTGGTGTACCACAAGGAAAGGTGTGCCGTAAGAAAATAGAAAAATGCATTTTCTGAATACTTTTTAGATTTATTTATGACCTTAAAATGTCATACAAAATGAGGTGAAAATGAAATGAATTGCTATAGTTTTGAGCTAATGATAATTTTCCTTTTGTCACGTTGGGATTTTGCCTTAGCTCCTCTGTGCAAAAAAAATGCTGTTCTATTTTAACAGCAAGAATTTACAAGTTTCATGGAGTTCCTAAGAAAGCAGGGAGTAAAGAACTAGAGAAAAGGAGAGGGTGGAAGGAAGGGAAGGAGCAAGAGTTTTCTGCTTACACAGGGCAGAGCAAACCCAGATACTTCTGGCTTAAATTGCTGTTTTTCCTGTATTGCTGTAATACAATATATGCATTTCTACACAATTTTTTCAGGTTTTTTTTATTTTCTGTCTGTATCTAAGGATCCGCTTAGCCTCTTCTTGTATTATAGAGATATATTTTTAGCCTTTTAATTATTTTTTGTTTCAGGTATCCTTCATTTTAAGGCATTCATTTTAATTTTTACCTAATCCTATGATGTTTAAAGTCTATCCCTCAAATATTTTGCCAATCTACGTATAGTAACTTTTTTTTTTGTTAATGGGAAAGTCAGTTATTCTTTTGTAGGATTATTGAAATTAGTAAATTATCAAATATTTGGAATTGAGATACAGATTTGGTTAATGTATATGTCTGTTTTGTAAATGTCTTTGCCTTTTGTCTGGCATATTTTTTAGCAGTCTCTGATCTATGTAGTTTGCAATCAGGCAGCTATATAGCTGCTATGCAGCTCATCGTCCTTCTTTTCCTAATTGTATAAGTGTTCATTTTAGGATAAACATTTTCCTAGTTTGTAAGACCTCCTAATTTCATGATCCTTACATATTGTTTTCAATTTTGTTTTGCAATGACTGTGTTTTATTTTTAAGCTGTTTCATTCTTTTATTGTTTTGTGGATAATGCTAGTGAAGTATTTCTTCATTAAAGGTGGCTAGAAAATTACTTACCATCTTACTTCCTCCTGCCTCCCCCCTCCTCCCCCCTTTTCTGAAGCTCTTTTTTCATTATGTTATTTGGGGGGAAAAATATAAATGATGAATGGATAAAGCTATTATCTTTGTTTTAATTTTGCACTAAGTCCTAAAAATTGGGTAATTTGAGAGTTAATCTTTTAACTCAAGTCAAAATAATGCAGTAAAAATATCTCCCAGCCCTAAAGAACAAAAAAGTGGTTTGTTAACGTTTGAAAGTAAATGAGAACAATTTCATGTTTAAATGCCTCATTTAAAAAAGAAAAAACTTTTTTTGATTGAAAATCACTTTTTTTCCTGCTAGAAATATTGTTGTCAAAAAATTCCGAACAATTTCATTCATAACTATTTGCAGAATGAGGATACCATTCCATGAATATTAGTTGTAGGACAAAAGTAACATAAACCAGATTTTCCGGTTTTAGAAACTGTAAGGAAGGAGCTTGGTCTTTAATGAGCCACTACTTGTTTATTTTTAATGTCTCTTACCCATGCAAATTAAGAGGAAGGAGAAGCTGTTTGTGTATGTCCTGTGAGCCTCCTGCTTATAGCAGCAACACCGTAAGTCAGTTGGTCTCGAGTTATTTTTTTCTTAATAAGCTTCGCCATTTCTCTCCCCGGTAAAAGTTCACTTTTAGAATCTAGATGGATTCAATACCAGCAAAGAAATTTTTGGCTACTGGTAATCAATGAAAGTAATTTGCCATTGGATCTATTTATTCCTTTTCATTTTAGATGTGTTGGGTTGGCCCTGGCTAACAGCCAGGAACTCACACAGCTGCTCGCTCACTTCCTTCCTTCCCCAGGGATATGGGGAAAAATTAGTAGGAATGCAAGAGAAAACTGGTGGTGAAATAAAGACAGAAAAATCACTGTCATAGGAAAAAACACTTGGGGAATACAACTTAATTTATTGATAGGTAGCATAAATATTTAATTTGTTGGAGTATTGGGAAACAAAACAAAACAAAAAAAAGGACAAATATTTAATCTTGCAGGAAAAACAGTTTTCCTCCCACTTTCCCAGGTTCAGCCTCAGATTCCTCTCTTTCACTTTCCTAATCTCCATACCTTCACTCCAGACATCTCCTCCTGCTGTGTTACTGCTGCAGGTTGTGCACAGTCCCTTCAGGGAGGTACTGCATGGCACAGAAGGCTGAGGTCAGTGCTTGGCTGTTTCCCTCTGCCACTCCTTGTTGCTCCACAGACCACAGTGCCTTTGGGCACATTCCTGATCCAGTGTAGGAGCTTCCTACTGCTCTGACCTTTTTGTTCTTTCCTCTTCTTCCTCCTCTCCCTCTACTCCTCACAGCCCTTCTCTCGCTGTTCCTTCCTCCCCAGTATTTTTGCCCTCTCTTAGATATGTTTACCTGAAGTGCCGCTATCTTGGCTGATGGGCTCAGCTGTGACCCACAGTGGGTCCATTGCAGAGCTGTCGGGAACTGACTGTGTTCAGCAGCACAGAGAAGCCCCTGGTCTGTTCGCACAGAGGCATCCCCTGGAGTGACCCTCTCCTGCCAAAACAACCTACCTGTTCTCTTACCTCTTATGTGACCGGACAAACATGTGACAGGACAGGATAATCATGTTCCATGATTAGAATGACTGAATTTCCCATGGTGTGATGGAGGTCAGGAGAACATGTAGGATGCTTTTACATGTGAGTGGTGTCATGACCAAAATGTTCACTATCCATGTGAATTGCTGAACAGTGCCCATGGACAGCAAAAGACTTTTTCTTATTTCAGGAACCGAAGTGTTTTTTCTTCTGTGACAAGGACCTCATGAAGGAAAGTAACAGGATCTAGCAATCACTGGCCAGTCACAGGCTGTTTTGGTTGCCTTGTGCGTGCAGCTCATAGGAAAGTAGGCAGGGAGTAGATGGGCCAAGCTCACAGTCTGTTGGCCAGTCACCTCTGACAAGACCTTCCTTGATATATCATCCTGCTTGAATAAATTCAGTTCTTGCAGAACTACGTCAAAATAAAGTTTGTTTTTCCAATCAGACTTGTGACTGTAACCTAAACACATATTGGCTATAGCTGACTTCAATCAGAGAATTACCAGTATTCCTTTAAATTAATCATTGCTGTTGGATGGACCACTCTTGTCTCTTTTGTTTTAGAGTAATTAAATGATAAAATATTTAAGATGGAATATTCATTGTATTGCTATACAGTCTGGAAAGGAGAAAAAAACTTAAATGCATCCCTTGGAGAAAAAATTCGCCATTAATACTCATGAGGAATTGTCTCTGGTTCTTAGATTTCTAGTAGGAATTACTACTCACAGAGTAAGAAACTGTTACACCGGTAAGGTTGGTAGAGTACATCATACTAATTGAAAAACTTACATGTTTGTTTATTACAAAGAGGTTTTTTTTCATATTTCATGCTGAGAGCATAGAGGCAACTCATCATCAGGGTAGGATTTATTTCCTGTAACTCTTCCTTTTGTATAAATCTAGTCTAAACTAGGTGTCAAGCCTTTCTAGTCTGTGGAAAAAGGTCATAAGCATCCCTTCCAGCATTTTATTATACCAGCCTTAAGAAGAAACTCTTAAAGTGCCTGTTATCTTCCTATTAATTAAAAAGAAAGCTTAAATAATTATCTCAGACTAAATGCCTACCGTGAAGATTAATAAATTACATGGATTGGTTTGCACCATGTGTGCCTATTTGCTATGGGCCGTACAGGTACTTGAATTCTACATGGGTAAAATGAGTATTGGTTGAATTCAGCCTTTTCTTTCTGGTACAATTTTTCTATCTGGTACAATCAGCAGTACTGAGAGTCCTTAAGTGTTATCATCGTGAAAGTATAAATAACAATACAACTAGTAAAAAAATAATAACACTTTGAGAAAAAACTAATTCAAATGCTTTTTCTCTTTACATGAAGCATCATTTAGGAAATAGCATAACATACTGGGTCATTTTATTGATGTGTTACTTGCTAGCCTTATGTAGCAAAATAAAATTAACTGGCCATTTCCCTGCAATTTTCTCTAGTAAACCACTCTGTCTAGAAAAGTGATTGTAGGTAGAGGAATATGATGTTATAAAATCCAAAGCTTTGATCTTGACAGACTTCAGAGGATTCCATTAAGTAACTCAGCGGAGAGAGGTGGGTTTTGGTTGGGTTTGAGTTGTTTGGGGGGGTTTTTTCTGTTAGGTTTCGTGTTTTCCTCTGATAGGCATTCAAAGGCTACCATTTCAGTGAAAAGGGTTTAGAAACTGCTTTCAAATTAAAGGAAAATAAAATTCAGTGTTAAGTGCTTGGTTGTGTTACTGTCCCTTCAGTGACTTACAGCAGGACTAAAGTACCAACCTTCAGATCTGTGCACTATCCCTGTGAAGGCAGTGCGTTGTTGGACTTGAATGTTTTAGTCCAATATTATCTGTAATTAGAACCTTTATTTAAACATTTTTTAAAATACTGCAATGAATACGAGTGGAAACTCAAAGGAGACTAGTTTGGCTGTAGTTAGGCAAAGTTGAAGAGTTTGTGACCAGTCAGTGAGATGAAGCTGTGGTTTCTATGTTGTCCAGTTCAAATGGATGTAACCAAACTGTTAATTCCATGTGTAAGAGTCACAGTCTTGCAGAACTTTACAGTCCTTATCTGCTTGCATAACACTAAAGTGCAAAATTCAGGCACATAAGTTCTTCCTCATGTCCATTTGACGCTCTTGAAAAAGGCAGTATCAAAAATAGTCCTTTTAATCATCATCTGTGTATATTAAAAAATCCCTGACTCAACATCTTTCAAAACTATTAAGTAAGCTAAATATCATGGATGAGTTTAGCTAAGCCCTCAAAGTATATAAGAAAGATTTCTTTTAATTGTTTTGAATACTTAGGTCTAGCCTCCAGGAAGTGAAATGACATAGTCACAGTAGTTAGTTACTCATTAGTGGTTTTTTCCCCTTTTTTTATTTGAAAAGATTTTTCTTTCTGAGGATGGTGCATAAGTGGCAAATAAGATGACTACCTGTTTTATGTCGAGGTTCTCTCTTATGTTGCTGACCAGAGCCCATAATCAAAATCAACTTTTTAATGAACGTTTGGGCTCATTGAAACAGGGAATATTGTAAACAATAGCGGGGTAAAAAATGTGTGTGCTCTAATATGTGTATCTAATTATATAGGATTTTTATTACAAATAAAATAATGACATCATATCACAAAAGATTATATTTTATTCCATTCAGGTTATAATTTGCTACCAGAAATAATGTTTATTATTTATTAATGCTACTGTTAAGTTCTGTAACTTAGTTGAGACAAAAGTAGAAAATTATTGAGAGACCATTTTAAAAAGATAACTAAACTAAACTGAGGTCTAATAGGGGCTCTGTGGCTTCATCTCTATTTAATTCAGATCCAATAATTAATCGCACGTAAGAAACATGATTATTTGTTCTGATGTTTTTCCCAGCTTGTGTTAAGTGAGAAATGAGACAACTTTTAATAAATTAAATACAGATTTTCATATATGTATATAGTTAAGATGCATATTGAAATATAATGAAAAATTTCAGAAAACCAGTTGTATGACATCAAAGATTCAACAGATATTAAGAGAAGAATTAATAGAGAGATTTTAGCAAATCTTAAACTGATACCATAAAATTATCAATTGTACATAATATTACTTTGCCATTTCTTAAATTTAAAAGCTTACTCTTTTTTTTTTTCTCATTAAGTTGAAGAATTTTTCTCTTTGCAGAATCTTATGGAAGGCAGGATTGTCTCTAGTTTGTTTACGTTTTGATTTTTTATGACTCAGAGAAATTTTGGAGTTCTAGCATTCAGTTAAGCAAGGTAATTTTTTTCTTTTTTTTGCATACTGCTTAAGGATAGCACAGCATTTTTTAATGAGGTCAGTATCTCTAAATGTTGGTTATTTAATCAGAAAATACTATACCTTCAAGGATAAAGTATATTAAACATTTTCTCAAAGGGTTCTGTTACATTAAAACAATAGTTTACAGATAAATTGCTTAATCAAAGTTAATAAAAATGCTGAGGTGATTCAGTTGGAAAGAGATGTTTGAAAGACTTTCATATAATTGTTCTTGTAAAGATGCATGTGTCTGTAGTAGTCAGATAAGGATTATCTAACACACAGCTGGATAAACACATCATGTGCTGTGTGAGCAACTGGCTGGTGGGTCAGGTGCAAAGGGTTACAGTGAATGGGGAGACATCAGACTGGTGACCTGTCACTAGTGGGGTTCCCGAGGGCTCCATCTTAGGCCCAGTGCTCTTTAGCATCTTCATAAACAATGCAGGACTGGAAAGTATACTAAGAAAGCTTGCCAATGATGCTAAATTGGAAGGAGCTGTTCACTCCCTCGAAGGCAGAGAAGCCCTGCAGAGAGACCTCAACAAATTAGAGGACAGGGTAATCACGAACCATATGAAGTTCAACGAGGGCAGGTACTGGATTCTGCACCTGGGATGAGGCAACCCTGAATGTACAAACTGGGGAATGAGATGCTGGAAAGCAGTGCTGGGAAAGGGACTTGGGGGTCCTGGTCAATGGCAAGTTGAGCATGAGTCAGCAGTGCCCTGGCAGCCATGAGAGCCAACTGTGTCCTGAGGGGCATCAGGCACAGCATCGCCAGCCGGGCAAGGGAGGGGATTGTCTTGCTCTGCTCTGCACTGAGGCAGCCTCACCTCGAGTACTGGGGGCAGTGTTGGGTGCCACAGTATAAGGAAGACATGAAACTATTAGAGAGTGTCCAGAGAAGGGCAACAAAGATGGTGAATGGCCTTGATGGGAAGCCTTATGAAGAGTGGCTGATGGCACCTGGTCTGTTCATTCTGGAGGCGAGTGAGGAAAGACCTCATTGCAGTTACAGCTTCCTCATGAGGGGAAGAGGAGAGGCAGGCACTGCTCTCTTCTCTCTGGTGACCAGTGACAGGACTCGAGAGAATGGCCTAAAGTTTTGTCAGGGTAGATTTAGGTTGGATATTAGAAAAGGTTTTTCATCCAGAGGGTGGTTGGGCACTGGAACAGGCTCCCAGGGCAGTGGTCACAGCACCAAACCTGACAGAGTTCAGGAAGTGTTTGTACAATACTCTTGGGCACATGGTGTGACACTTGGGGATGTCCTGTGTAGGGCCAGGAATTGGACTTTGATCATCCTTGTAGGTCTCCCACTTAGGATATTCCATGATTCTATGACAGCCATATCTTGAATCAGACAACTCTTTTAGCCTTTTATAATGAAGAGAATTAAAACTTAAAAGAAGTGTTCAGTAAGTCCATATGAAATATCAAGAAATAGTGTATTGTATCTGTTTCGGGCTTTTCTTTCATTGATTTGTTCTCACATGTTTATAATTTGGGGTTTTTTACTGATAATAGAAAATACATATTAAAATCCCAAAAATAAAATTTGGAGATATGTAGAAAAAGTAGGACGTGTATATGCCCCCACATACATGTATATGTGCATATTGATACGTCTTTGTGTGTATGTATGTATGTATGTCTATAGGTTCCTATACAGTGATTAAAGTATTGTGGGTTGAAATAGGATTTCTGCAGTACAAATTCTTACATGGCTATTTTTGTAGGAGATTAAGCACCTCTTGAATCTATTCAACTTAGCAGCCACCTTAGAAAAGAAGAAGCTACTTCCGGTTGTATTATATCACGGGGGAAGTAAAGCAGAGGGTAAAACTTGCATTTATGTGCCCTACATGCAAAAAAGAAGGAAAATTGTTGCCACATGAATGTGAAACACAAGCCTTCAAAGCTGACGCCTATTGAAAGAACATCTCAAGAGTGTTATGGAAATAAAAAAATAAAATCAAATTGGTTCAATGCAAAAAACCAAAACAAAACAGAAGTTAATTGATCCAAAATCGACTAAAACAAATCCATGAAGTTTAAAAGATGTGTGAAGAGATATTCATTACAATGTTCTCCTCTCCAAAATTCCTTTAATGCTGACTCCCAAAAGCTAGAAGGGTGCGCTAGTAAAAGAATTTTTTTGCCAAGTTTTTTTGCAATCTTTTGTTGAGCATTTGAATTGGCTCTGGACAGAGGAAACATTAAGCTGGAAGCTTCATCTGATTTGATGTTTTCATTTTCATGTTAGGTCTACACATGCCTGTGTTTTCGCCAGGACAAACTCTGGCGTAATACAGACAGCCCTCAGCATTCTCAGAGCTTCATTCTTCTCACGTCCTTCCCTTTTAGCTCCTTTGAATTTCTTTTCTATTGTCTGTTCCACTCAGTTTCATCCATCTGATTTTTCTTGCTTTCTATGCACATCCTTTCAAGACATATGAAAATCTGCTGCAGAGAGAGTACACCAGAGAAATCATGGTTGTTTGGATTATTTTTTTTTCCTGTTTCCTTTTTGATTTCACTTTAGGGACATGATATCAGGTGAAGGCAAATAGCTGAATGTGTGAGAATATCTACAGATACTCCTGAGTGAAGTATCCAGCAGTATTGTATCAGAGACAACTTTCAATAACGCTACTTTTAGCTGATTTACAAAATGAGAAATTGAGCTAATAAATGAGGCTACCTTCTGCGGGTCTTGCAAACATCCATGCAACTCTCTACATAATGTCACCAACATATAATGTCCCCTTTTTCAACATGCCCGTTTCCATTGGTCTTTGAGACCTTTGCAGTCTGAACAGGGGAGTAGGAACATAAGATCCAGCAGCAGGTTGTTCCTGTCCTCTTGGGTCAGTTTGGGTGTTAATTGTTCTCTTGGAATGCATGGGAAGCAAATCACGTTTGTTTATCCTTTCAGAGAAGAAAGGTAAATCTGCGCCATGGTAGGGGCTACACAGCTTCATTAGTATGGTTTTTTGATGAAGGATGAATTAGATGCATCCTATGCAGAAATGCATTTACTGTTTTAGTCTTACAGTTTGTGTATTTATTTTCCCTGTCTGAAATGAAGTAGATTGCTTCCCATGGGATAAAGATAAAATATACTGCAGTGATAAGGCTGGGATCTTTAGATGCTGCTGACTGAAGTCTAAGCCAGAACTATTGCCACCAAAATGTTTATAAAATGTACCTTAAGCAGTAAAAAATAGCTAATGTACTTACTAGTATTTTATCTGTATGTGAACAAGCACTGAAAGAGTTAAAGCCCTCTTTGCACCTATACTTTCTGACATAGCAGCAATAATGAATTTGGGAATTAGAAGTCCCAGTCTGTGTTGGTTGATCCCTACTATTTTGATCTCTTCTCACTTATGTTAGTCCCAAATCTTATCTTCCCAGGTTCTTTCCAATCAGTTCTCTTCATTGACCTTAACCATAACTCCTCAGCTCTGTCCTCCCAGACATTCCCAGTTCTCTCACCTCTGTTCCTCTGTTTTGTTTTCCTATTCATTGTCCTCCCTTCCAGTTTCTTTTTTCCTCTACCGTTTCTTCTCATTTCTGCCTGCAATTCTTGTTCCAGCTGGTTCTCAGCTTCCATTCTTGCTATTAAACTCAGAGTAAACTCTTCTACTTCTGCCTATTTTGTCTTCTCTACAAATACTTTTACCCACCTCACTGATTTGTGAATCTGTCTCCCTTGATGTCTAGTCTCTTTGTACCAGCTCTTTCAGTTTTGACTTCTTTATCTTCTCTCCAGTTACTTTTATCAATCATAACTCATTGATTTGCAAGATTTTTCTTTATTGACCTGCTGTCCCCATTCCCTCTGGAAATTACTGTCTCTATCTCCTTTTTCTACTTTTTCACTTACAAATTTCTACCTTAGTCCTGGTTTCTTCCACTTAACTTCTTGTCCCAGAATAATGCAGAGCACAGGTGTGACTCATGCCTTGCCTGCATTTGAAAAAGGCTGCCTGCTTCCAGAAAAGATGGGAGTCTTATCAGAGACAAAAGAGAATCTCTCTTCTTTTTGATGTGTATGTCTGGCACAGTCCATTACAGCCTGAAAGCACTCCAAGCCGAGGCATGGTCAGTTCAGTTTAAAACAGAGGTATGGCAAGTTCTGATTTAGGTAAAATAGCATTCATAGCATGTACTTCTGCAAATACTCTGCTTTTACCATAAAAGCATGTAATAGTATGTTGTGTTGTGTACAATACATCCTTCTTCCTGTGTAAAGTTGGATATGGCATGAGCATTGTTTATAGAATATTGTGATTTTATATCAAATATTTTTAATTGATTTTGCTATAGACTCTGATATTTAAAATGTTTATGAAGAGCCTTTTCTTAGACATTCCTTTCAATAATTTCATAGTTCATCTCTTCACCCTCTTTTCCATAATATTTATTCCTTTCCAGAAACTTCAGCTGTATTTTTTCCCCATTGTTGAAGGGAAATTCAGTCATTTACTTCATTAGTGGAATTGATTAATTTTTTTTTCTGCAGTGAGCCTTGGAGGTTTTGGTCCTAAATGATTTCAGATTCTGTGTTCCTGAAATCACATTTGTAGCTACAAAAAACAAAAACCAAACCAAACCAACCCGAAATAAACAAAAAACACACCCAAAAAAGGAACAATAAAAAAAAACAAAACAAAAAAAAAACCCAAGCATTGTTAGCTCTTATGATTTATTGCTGTACAGTGCATGCGTGTATGCAAAATTGCCACTGAGGTTGTACATAGTTCTTTATTTGTCTTTATTTAAAAGCTTCATGTGTGTAAAGGAGTGGAAGGAAAAATTAGCCATATACTAAAATATATTTTTATTTTTAAGAAGTATGAGAGAGAAAATGTTTTTTAAAAAATCTCAGGAAAAAAAAGCCAACTAAAAGTATGCAATCTTTCTTTTTTTCTTTTACTATGCAAAGCGTAATAATAAGAATAAATTAGATTAACAGTCTATTTATCATATTTTCCACCTGTTCTTACACACCAGGAAGAAGATGGAGCTCCTTTTACTTCTAGTAATTTGCCAGTTTACCATAAACAGTGTCAAAACACACAGTGTTTCAAAGCCCAATATCATATTACTGATGGCTGATGATCTTGGTATTGGAGACCTGGGATGTTATGGGAACAGAACCTTAAGGTAGGATGATAATTTGGCAGAATCGTAGCTTTATATTTAATTTTCAATGGATTTTTAAAATTAAAAATGCCAGAACATTCAGAGGTTTGATTATTTTTCTTATGGGTAACCAAAGTTAAAAAGTTTTCCAGAGCTTAGAATATTCAATCTTTATTTTCTTTTTTTGACCAAAGACTTAGCTAATGCATTTATCCTGCTGAAAAACTGCATTATAAACAGGATTGAGCAACCAACCAAATAAGGGTAGCTCTAAAGAACTAAAATATAATCAACAATTTTCTTCTAAAATATACATGACACAAGTACTATGAATTAAACATATTTTGAAGCACTCATGATTTGGGACAAGCTTGTTGTTAACTAATTGGAAATAAAGAGCTGATATTTGTCCTTAATTTATCTTCATACAGTAGTCAATATATTAATTAAAACAAATGTTAATGTACTTGAATAATGCATCAGTGTGCCCCAGGATGTTTCTTGTTACCAGCTTAGATGTGATGGTTGTGTAAACAGAGCAAGTGATATCTAGCCATTGTGTTTCAGTGGTGCAAAGTCTTTGGCAAAGTTAAATAAAACATTCAGACTAAAAGCACTGTTCTGTCAAACGTTAAATGCTCTTGTTCCTGCTGATGGTAGTTAGAAGTAAAATCTTCTCATAACTCAAATACAAAAAAAAAAAAAAAAAAACAAATCAAGATACAGCTTCGGGTTTTAAATAGGGAAAAACATATACAACACTGATGCTTGGAGCACTCCCCTCTCAGGCACCAGAACGACTCCAAGATCTATATTCTCTGCTGGGAGAATTCAGAATTAGATTTTTGGAATATGATGAATTTTCATCTTACTGATTTTTATCAGCAAGTGACGTTACAGATAGAAAGTAAGTCCATTGGAAAATTAATGTTTCTGACTATTCAGACTTAGATGATGGGAGCACTAGTGTGCCTTGAGGTCATGGTCATTAATCTCCAGGGTCAGAGAGCTATTAGAGCATGCTGCAGCTCCTAGCTAGTCTGCATTAGTAATTTTTATCTGAAGAACCAAGGACACAGAATTTCTTCCTGCAGGAACCAATTTTAATCTGCATGATGAGCCAGGTCACAGACAAGTTTCCCATGCAGATATGGAAGCTTGGTTGTGCCCCTGTTTCCAATATAGCAGACATAATCATGTCAGACATGTAGATATTGTTAATACAGAGCATAACATAATACAGAGTCATAATCATTTGAATCTCTTTTAATAGCTGATAGCACCACACAACATTATCCCTACTCCAAAAAGCTTTTGCTGAGGAGAGACAGAAGAGACACCAAGTAGGCAGTAAGGAAGCGCAACCTTTCTCTAGTCTCTCTTGCCCTCATTACTGAAGCAAAAAGGTTGTAAAATTACAGTTCTGGTCAAGGAACACATTAAAAATTATTGCAATACTATGTGTCCAGATGTTGCAGTTTAGCACTGGCCATGAAGAATAGATAAAAATGGGGAAAAAGATTTTTGCCACAATGTCACAGTGTCTCTCTTCAGTATTGACACTTTATGTAAAAATATTTGACATGGTAGTATTTGGAATTGCAACCCCAACATGGCTTTGATAATTTACATACAGTAAATATTAACTGTATTTTCCTGTTAGTCCTTGCCTCAGATGCCTTGGGCTTGCCATGCCTGTATCCAAATAATCATCTTTGTGTATTTTTTCTCACCTGCTCGTATTTTTCCAGAACCCCTAATATTGACAGGCTAGCGGAGGAAGGAGTGACACTTACTCAGCATATAGCAGCATCCCCACTTTGTACTCCAAGTAGGGCAGCTTTCCTGACAGGGAGATATCCTATAAGATCAGGTAAAGTCCATTACTTTATTTATATATAAATAGAATATTTTATTTACAGTAAACCGTACGCAGGATTCTGTCTGGCCTTTCTTGATTTGTTTATCATTGCCGGGTTAAGTAAGGATGAATGATGAGTCATTTCAGTGACTGATCAAGCTCAGCAGAGTTGGTCTACATTTGAAATATTTCATATATATGGGGAATTTTCACATTTCAGAAGAGTTGACACAAAGATAAAGTTTTTTTAGTGAATATTTTTTTTTTCTTTAAATAATGACAAAACAATCTGACTGTGGTTATTTAATGCCAGCTGTGTCCTGGACTACATCAGGCACAGCATCGCCAACCAGGTCAGGGAGGGGATTTTCCCAGACTGCTCTGTGCTAGGGTGGCCTCACCTCGAGTGCTGTGTGCACCAAGCCTGACAGAGTTCAAGAAGTGTTTGGACAATATTCCGGGGCATATGGTGTGACTCATGGGGATGTCTTGTGCAGGGCTGGATGTTGGATTCAATGATCCCTGTAGGTCCCTTCCAACTAAGCGTATCTTAGTTGTGATTCTGTGAACTTCCTCCACTATTCAATGACCCCAGGCTCTTTGCCTGCCTCCACAGTTGCATTCAGGATGCTCCGACCATGTTGGTGGGCAGCCCAAGTATTGAACATCACAGAGATGCATCTAGAAAGACTCAGTGGAAGAACCCAATGTAAATATTTTTGCTCAGACATTTCTATTTCTGCAAAACCTTTTTGTTTAGACAAATTGTTGGGTTTGTGTTTTGGTTTTGGTTTTCTTTTTTTTTGCGGGGGCAGAGCTAGGGGCAGGACAGTTCATTAAGATATTCAAGTTGCCCTTAAAATTGGGAAGAAGAGAGCAAAAAAATCTCTCATCTCTGTAAAATATTATTTTTGTTCTGTATCTACCCATACACAGTGTTTAGTATCCTGTGAATACAGGCATTTAATTTCTCTTACTTTTAAAGTACCTGATCCAAAGCCTATTTGAGTCAATGAAGATCTAGTCTGTTTATTTTGGTGTGCTGGGACTGAGCCTCTCAGTGCTTAGCCATGCAACTTTAACATTCCCTTAACATCGTTTTTAGCAAGGATCATTATGCATTAATCAGATCACTTGTTCATTAGTGATAAAACATTCTGTCCTTGCTTCTGGGAATGAAAGCAAAGCAAGACTCTGGAGCCTACTTGATATGTTCATGCTCATTCAAATCAAGTAACAAGCTTCTGCAAAAGTGCCAGCTAATATAACTTGCTAAATTTTCCATTACAGTCATCTGCAAAGGAAAATTTTGTATACCTGTTACAGATATATTGCTATTAATATTTACTCTAGGTAAAGTCACAAGTCACTTTCCATTATGATCCTTGTTCTTATTTCTGAAAAATTAGCACTTGAACTAGTTTTTTTCTTCACTGGTCAGCTCTCAGACATGCCTAATCATTTCCGTGTAGGTACAAAAATTGAACTTTGTCTTACTTAAATTACAAAATTTCTAAATATGGATTGCTTCCAAATATTAGTGAAGAACTAGTAAAGGGTTATTATAGAAGACACCAGAATCATGAAGTGGAAAAAATGTTAGAAATATGAAACTCCTGCTAATAGAGCTAAAGAAGAAGATTCCAAAATGCAGTATTGGATGAGACACAAACTCTGAGAAAGGTAATGATGAAAAAAAAGAAATCATGCTTCTGTACTTTCATTCTGATTGAGGGAATTACACTGATTTCAGTTACAAGGGCTTGAAATACAAAAAAATAAATATAAATAAATAAAATATAGATAAATATATGACTAAAGCTATCTGAAATGTTGATCAGCACATCTGTCTGGGGTGAAAAACTGAAGTCAGCATTTGAAGGGTAGGTTGACCTCTCGTTAATAAACCGGTCTAACAAGTCTTTTTCTCATGTAACCACAAGAGATACTTGAGGGAGGATTCTGGTTATCTACATCAGTCAAGGAACTTGGGAACTGTAATCATCCAGTTGCATAATTTAGACTTCCTGATGATACATCTGCACAGATTTGCATAGATATTCTCTGTTCTTACTGTCTATTTTCAGTGCCAGCTCTCATCTGGAGTCTTAGTGATCTAATTTTCATGAACCTGAGCTCTCAAGTTCCTCATCTTGAGAGCAGTTTATAAGCTCATTTGTGTGTCTCAGACTCTTAGTATATAGAAATTACAGTGCCTTATTTAGATGTTGTCTTGTTAGCCAGTGCCTGATGCTCCTTTAGTGCGCTCACTCTGCATGCATTGGATGATGTGTCTTTGTGCCACTGGAGCACTGGTCTTTCCCCATCAATGCTGACAGTCCAAGCTACTCTATTTACAGAATCAGATTCTCTCTTGCTCTTTCTAACCTCATGATATTTACATGCCAAGCTGTAAGACTGCCCTATTTCGATGTGCCTTCTCTCAAAAAACCTTAAAGGCTTGTAGAAAACCACTTATGAGGAAAGTGGAAATTCTGAGAGTAGAACTTGGGAATGATCTCACTTAGGACTCATCTTCCT
Source organism: Eulacestoma nigropectus (assembly GCA_013397775.1). Taxonomy (NCBI): domain Eukaryota; kingdom Metazoa; phylum Chordata; class Aves; order Passeriformes; genus Eulacestoma; species Eulacestoma nigropectus. The sequence continues at coordinate 241,487 of VZTE01001371.1, read as the reverse complement.
TCCCTCCCCATGTACGAGAAAAATAAATTATGCAAGGTCAACTTCTTAAACTTTTGCTATACCTTAGAAAATCTACAGAAGGGGCTGCACCTGTTTGTTTGACAGCTGGCCCCACGGTTATAAGCTGAGAATTTTTTTCTCCATATCTGTTTCTGGTGTCAATACAGAAAAGACCTCGCTCAGCTAAATGGATGATTGTATCTTCCACTTGAAACATTTAATGTCTGATTGTATTATGTAAGTGAAACCAGCTAAAGCAAAAAGGTTCAGGCAGAACTAATGAATGGAAATTGTTTCTTTGTATTATCCTGGTCTCATTCGTATTTATTGTATTTAGGAATGGCTGCCTTCTCACGAGTTGGTGTCTTCTTATTTTCTGCCTCTTCTGGGGGACTTCCTTCTGAAGAAATAACTTTTTCCAAACTCCTGAAGCAGAAAGGTTATGCAACAGCTCTAATAGGTAAAATTGCAGACACGAGCAGCACTATTTTCTTTCATTTCAATGAAAAGAATATTAGCTTTCCATATAGGCTATAAAGGGCCTGCATTAAGCTTTTCTCCCCCACAGCATAATGAATTTATTTTTCTGGAACAAAGCTGAGCACATTCCCATGCCTATGTAAAACACTAGTCAGGTAAGTATGTCTAATTCACTTCCGTAGTTATAGTCTCATTTTGCAAGGTACTGAAGAAACATGATGAACAAACTGAAAATTAGTCAGGTTCTTGAGAAGTTTTCAGTATAAATAGGAATTTGATTACATCAGAGAGACCATGAGGGATTGATCAGAGGGTACAAGTCAGCACAGTGGTGGCTTTCATTTCACCAGTGTTCAAATACCCCTGAAGTAAATAACGTGGTATCTGGGCTACCATCTTAGTCATCAGACAGAAATGGGCATTTCTAGGAAATTTTTCATATTCTTTGGTAGATGTTTAATATAAAAATGTATTTCTCTCTCATTATAAAGATAGTTCAGACAACTGATTGCAGCATAAATATCCAGTGATGGGCAAAAGGAATCACACTAGATGAATATTAAATAGAATTGGAATTAATATCATAAAAGTATAACATTAAAGAGTTCTCATTCTTTTTCTTAATTTGGCCACTGACTTATTCCACACTGCTTATATTTTAGAAGATTCTTGTGAAATTCAACTTGTATTACATGAGGTATTTCTGTACTGGTATTGCTAGGGAATAGTTGTACAGAGAACATCATACTGGAATATTACTAAACTAATTTAGATGAAGGATGCACCCAATCTGATTTTGGAATGAAACAGAAACTTGCAATTTTGAGAGTAATTTTTGTTTAAAAAACAGGCTGTTTAGCAAGTCTAACAATTCACACCACTGTTCAAAAAATATCTGTATTATGTAGGTAAACCAGTGTCAGTGTTCCTAACCAAAAATCCTGCTTAGCTATACCCCAATCTTATAAAGCATAAAATAACATGATGTCCTGAAAGAATGAAAATAGGAAACCAGAAATTCTCATCAGAAGTTTATTTAGTGTAGGTGTATTGGAACCATAGTCCAAAAAAGCCATTCATAATTTGTCATGTTCCTTGTGGACTTAATTCCTATTGCTCCATATTCAATTAAAGACTGGGTTTTTTCTGTTTCTTACAAGCACAGTAATACAACTCATTTTCTGGGGCTGACCTAGTTAATGTTCTTTTTTTAACTACTTTCACTGCAACGTGACAGCGTGCCACTTAGATCTCCAGAAGTTATCTCCATGATGCTTAATGAACAATTCTTCCAAGTGGCCTGAATGATAGTGATGAGACCATAAAATGTAATATTACTGTATCCTTAGAGTATAATGAAGGTTTCCAAAAATCAAGAAGTGCATTAAAATTACAGATAAAGCATATGTAAATGACAGAAAGAAAAATGATGTAGATTTGAAGGCTGGATAGGCAGTCTGATTCACAACCAGTCCATTTTCTGCTTTTCACGTCATATTGGTCTAGGTCAGGGAGTCTTTGCTTGGTTCAATCTAACTCAGCAGTTCCCAGAAAATTAATTGTGAAATCCTGCACCGGTGATGGATTAGCATAAGGATAATTTGAAGCGTTTCCGTTCCTCAAGCCTGTTGTGTTTTTGGATTTTTTTTTTTGCCAGTCTCCTCTGTAAGGACATTCTTTTTCTTCCCTAGGTGCATTTTTGTTTCTTTTTAAAATTTTTTTTCTCCTCTGGATATGTGCTTCCTTTCTTTTGATGTGTCTCAAAATATATTTTAGCTATAAATCTACTTTGTGTATACACTTTTCTACCTCATTGTTTTCCCCTGTGACATAAAGAAGGTGACAACCAATAGATCTGTCAGGAAAGCACACAATCAGATCTGCAACAAAACCCAAGTTCTATCAAAAAAAGCAGATGCATAGAATACATAATATTTCACCAGTGGGATGAAATGCTGATGTTTTGTTGGAAATAGCTATTCATAGTGCAAAAATTCCCTTTAAATTTGATAGATATTATTTTAACTACTGCTATGCTCAATTACAATTGAGTAAAGGTTAATTTTCCCCACTATTGCTGTTGTCCAGCATCCAGAGAAGTTTAAAATCCACCTATGTAGCTTATCTCCGAAGCTAAAATACTAATTGATAACTGGTTCTTATTTGTTCCAGAATGAAGCATTGTAATGTTTGGACACATTGCAGTAGTAAGGTGTCCAACTCAAGACTGACTGAGTCTATGGAGTGGAGTTAATACAACAGTTATTCATAAAACAGCTTAAAATCTTTCTGTGTTAATACTATATTCACATATACCTTTTATAATTTTTGCTATGTACTTCAAATAAATTTATTTCCTTAAGAACATAAAATGTTTCTGTTTGCATCATGCTCCACATCTTGTATCTTGCCATTTATCTGAAAAGCACAAAATCATTCCAAAAGAAATATATCATTATATAAAAATCAGTATTCATGTTGCTCACTTTCCCATTATTTGAGGGAAAAATACAGGGGGAACATTGATTTCTGTAGTGTCCTCAGGATTCTGTGGTCTGAAAAACTGAGTTTCAAGTGAAGTTTCTTGGCTGACTAGAACTTGCCTCTCATTTCGACTTGCTTTTCATTGCATTGCTTTCTCTCTGCAGAAATCGTAATTGTGGCTGACGGAGAGGGAAAAAAGCCTAGGTCTCAAATTATTACGGTACTCATAATTTACAATTAACAGCATAAATTTCATTCAAAAGCTTGGTAGAATCTGCTGAAATGCTTATGATGCTTGTGTGAAGTGTCCATTCTATGAAGCATCACTTGGCAAAGAGTCGAGAGCATTTTGCACTGCTCTCAGATTCAGAAGGGCCCCAGAATCTAAAGCACATTACAGTAATCTGTTCAAGCACTAGCTCAAGGCAGGGGTTATTGTCACAAGGAGTGAAACAAAACATGTATTGTGGACCCAGTCATCACTTTCTTTTTCAGAGCAGTGCAGGATCTATCAAAACCTTCTACCTCCCCAGCCATTTGAGAATGGCAATTGTGTCATTCCGTCACAGCTGCCGATATAATTTGAACCAGGGCTTCTGTTGCTTTTCCCACTAACCTGCTCTCTGCTTTGTTTGGCTTAAGTTGATTCTCAAAAAATCTTTTTCTGAGGCCCAAGTTCATCTTGACATTGAACAATTTGTTGTGCTTGCTAAAACCCTTTCGATAAAAATAGGACCTATATTTTCCCGTGTCCTAATTTGTTATTGCAAGATTTTTCTATCCTGGCTTTAGTTGAGATCCAGTAAAAAAAAAAAGCCCTCTATATCATAATAAGTGACCTTGAGGGTATACTTAATTTGTTTGAGGTTTTTTTCATATTTTGTTACTGAATTATGGGTGCCTTGAGATTAACATATAGCAACAAAAAATTTAAAATTAAAGCCTGAAGATCATTTATATTCATGGTTATAAGCCTCTACCTTTAAATCAGTTATCTAACTTCATGAGAGTTGTTTCATGCTCACTTTGTTATACATCTGGCTTTATGATTATTCTGTTAAGACAGTCATCCAAACCTAAGAGAAAAATTGAAGCAATTCTTTTCAAAAATATGCATCTTTGTTTGCTGTGAATGAAAATCAGTGTTCCAGCCTTACCTAGTCCTTTATAGCACCATTATAACTGCTGAAATTTCAGTACAATAGTGTGTACTGCTGTTTTTTTAATTGACCACAATAATTTTCACTGGACCATGTCAAAAGCAGTGACAAGAACCATTCTGCTCACAAAAAGCAGAATACCACTTCAGGTGAGGGGCCATCTGACAGGGAAAAGTTCTGATGGAATCAGAAAGGTGCCTTCATTTCACTGGCACATAAGCAGACCTGAAAATGTTTTATACCTGCTTTGATGATATACGGAAGTTATTTTTAACTTAAGATCATCAAGAGATGTACAAGGACAACTGGACTCAACTCCAGATTCAAGATTTCTGTGTTTTCTCCACCTTTGCTGACAGATGAACTTAGGCATATGACATTCTCATCCTGTACCTCAGTTCTGTTATTTGTGGAAAAAAAATAAGAACACCCAGCTCATTTGCTACATTTAAAAAAAGCAGAACAGATCCCCATGTTCACCCTCTTTGGTAGTGCAGTACCTGCATTTGTCACTGCTGAAGGAAGAAGTGCAGGATAAATATGCTGTTCTGTAGACCCAGAAGGAAGTAGTCAGGACTGTTTGCATCAGGACTTCTTACAGATATTTAAAAGATGGGGTGGTTTGGAAAAAGGGAAAATTATATATATGTTTTTTTTTTTTCTGTTTTGCACTTTCTGCCCTGTGTATTCTGAAGTCTCTAAAACAAATATTTCAAATTTCTTTGGGCTAAGTTATGGGAATGGAGACTTACTGGGTTTGCAGATTTTCTTGTTTATTTCTTTTGAGATCACAACCCCTGAATTATGCTGGTCATGTTTAGGTGTTTGATTCAGAAAAATAAATAAAGTTTGGCCCAGCAATATATAATGTCATCTGTTTTGTCAAGGCCAGCACACTTTTTTAAATATTCAACACATTTTCTTGCTGAGAGCAAAGAGCATAGCTCTATCCATAATCTATCTCAATAGGCTTAACTGAATTTGAATTTTTTTTATAATTATGCATTTTGATTCAAATAACAGCTACCAATTAGATCTGTTGTGCTAAGCAATTCATAAGCATATGGTAAGAGGTTGTACCTGAGTCATAGAATGAATTATCTACATACTTACCATAATCAGCATGAATGTAGATTATATTAGTATAATGCAAATCAGGCTCACTGGTTTCTTGTGTCAGACTGTCCAACATTATTGCAGAATTAGAGTGATTTCCTAGTGGGACAAAATGCTGTGAGAGATAGTGTTTGACAGAAATTTACTTGTTGCTGTTGTTTGGTTTTTATTTATATATATGAAATACAAAAATACAAAATAATTACCCTCACTATATAGATGTATATTTTGAGGAAGATTGCCAATTTCAGAGATTTTGCATTCATTTAAATAATAAGTGCTTTAATAATTTCCCTATTCTTTATTTATTTCATGTTTGTTACTGTTTTTTTCTTCTTCTTTTATCTTTTTTTTTTTAACTAGTCAAATTATTTGCCAGAAAAATTTCAGAAAATATATTTTGTAATTCCATATTGGTTCTTCCTCTTCAATCAGTAGCTGCTACAAAATAGTATTTTCTTATGACAACTGCACATGGACAAAGGCTTAATTTCCAAAGTTAACGTTCTTTTAGGGTGGTGTTGGTCTTCAGTGACCTGCTAGCCCACTCAAAATTTAATGTTCTTCAGCAGCAGCCATGCCAAACTATTTCTGACTGAGATGAAGAGGCAGACATGAAAAAAATCTTTTTTATGAAGGCATAAAGAAAGTTTAAATAGGAAACAATAAATGCTGGGAACAGGGGGATATCAGTCAGATAGTGATGGTTTCATGTTTGAAATAATGCACATTAAAAGTAAGTTTGATGATATAACTACAAAAATACTCCCTGTCCTTCTCTCTTTGTAGGAAAGTGGCATCTTGGGATGAACTGTGAAAGCAGTAATGACTTCTGTCACCACCCCCACAGTCATGGATTTGATTACTTTTATGGCCTTCCTGTGACCAATTTTAGAGACTGCAAGCCTGGCCAAGGCAGCGTATTTTTAAAAGGGGCTCAGAAAGCCCTTGTCATCCCGCTCCAAATCACTGGACTCGCCCTTGTGTCTTTGGCGATAGTGCAGTACATTGGCCTCCTCAAAGTACCCTTCCGAGCATTGAGTTACTTCTTGTTAATAATCACAATTTCACTTCTGGTTTTGTTTTTTTTCTTCTATCATTTTCGACACCTAAACTGCTTTTTAATGAGGGACCATCAGATTATCCAGCAGCCACTCTCCTATGAGAACCTTACTCAGAGGCTGACAAAAGAAGCCATGCAGTTTATTGGAAGGTAGGTTTCTGACTGTTGTGTAAGTTATTGTTGGCATTTCATAATGACAGTGCTTCTGAAAATTAGAAAAAAATGCAGGCTGGTGAGCACAAGGAATATGTCATTATATATGATCAATTTTTTTTCCTTTAAAAGATGACTGAAGTTAATCTTTTTGGTGGGAATGACTGGCTTCTTTCTATTGGGTATGTAATTAATTTCTCTATAAAAAGTAAAACGTTTTTATTTACATGCTTCAGAAATTTTTTTTCAAAATTTTTCAACTTTTTTAGGACTTTAATTTTTAAGAATTTCATGTAACTTGAAATATGAGGGTTTTTTTTGTGTTATGAGTTAATTCTGTGAAAGCACAATGCAGAGTCATAATCCATTACTTTTCTGGAATGGGGAAATGTTCTTCATCATGGAGTTGATACATCCATTAAAAGGCATTCATATGACAATTTTTTTAAGATACTGGCATTTTAGATGACTCCACTTTTATGACAGTAATTTTGAAAATATTTGATTTTCAGAAATTAGGGTACTAGCTTCTGCACCTGGGACAGAATAACCCCAGGCACCAGGACAGGCTGGGAGTGACCTGCTGGAAAGCGGCTCTGTGGAGAAGGACCTGGGGGTCTTGGTGGACAAGCTGTCCATAAGCCAGCAGTGTGTCCTTGTGGCCGAGAAGGCCAATGGGATCCTGGGGGGCGTTAGGAAGAGCATTGCCAGCAGGTCGCGGGAGGTGATCCTGCCCCTCTGCTCAGCCCTGGTGAGGCAGATCTGGAGTGCTGTGTCCAGTCCTGGGCTCCTCAGAACAAGAGAGACACAGAGCTCCTGGAGCAGGTCCAGCAGAGGGCAATAAAGTTGATTAAGGGACTGGAGCATCTCTCTTATGAGGAAAGGCTGAGGGAGCTGGGCCTGTTCAGCCTCAAGAAGAGAAAACTGAAAGGGGACCTCGTCACTGTACATAAGTATCTGAGGTAAGAGTGTCAAGAGTATGGAGCCAGGCTCTTCTTAGTGATGCCGAGCAATAGGACAAGAGGCAGTGGGCAGAAACTGATGCACAGGAAGTTCTACCTGAATATGAGGAAGTACTTCTTTACTGTGCAGGTGATGTGCCCTCGAACATTTGCCCAGAGAGGTTTTGGAGTCTCCCTTGCTGGAGATATTTAAGAACCATCTGGACATACTCCTGTGCCATGTGCTCTGGGATGACCCTGCTTGAACAGGGAGGCTGGACCAGATGATCCCACTGTTGTCCCTTCCAGCTTTACCCATTCTGTATTCTGTGATTCTGTGAAACAAATGGGTGTTTTGAAAACAATGTTTTTAATAGCACATTGGGCCACCCAAACACTGGATTTCCAAAACCATCCTAAGTCATCGTTCATTTTTGCTAAGTCAGTTACTTTGCCATAGTTGTCACCACAGGGCTCTTAATGGATTAAGTCAAAAAAGTATATATTTGTATAATCTAAAAGAGAAATCAATATATTTGAGAAAAAAATACTTAATCAATTTAACTTCTGGAAAAAATATGTGTATGTATTTTTCTCCACCACTTTTGACACAAGTTGCAGCATTTTTAAAAATACTGAATCCAAGTAAAATCATATTTAAAGATATAGAATTACTATTATCCTGAATTTCTCTTCTACATCCCTGAATTCTTTAAAGTATGTAGCACTAGTTACTGTGAATACATGCATATGATGTCATTGCTGGATGAAAACAAGTACCAAAGAATCTGCGGCTAAATTTTCTAGACTTAATGGCTCCACGCAGCAGCTGCTTCTAGCTGTTAGCAAGAAAAAATGTTTATCTAAAATCTCAATCTCATACTGCAATTTTTTGTCATTTCTATCATTATGAATATTTGATATGGCCATTTCTACACATTATACTGAAAAAATGGTTTTTATAATAAATTTCCTGAAGTAAGTCTTCCCAACAATCAACATTCTCATAAGTATTTATAAATGAACTAAACCATCTTTATTTCCTTGTGGCGATGGGGATAGATATAAAGTTGCCTTCTCAGATACATTGTAACTAATTTAACAGTGAATAACTTTGTTATTACAAACACACGAATAAACACAGTTGAAAATTGTTGAGAGTTTACTTGCTTAGTGACCAAGCATGTGGTGATTCTAAGACTCTCAAGTACATTAACTATATGTTGGTATATTCTTCCATTATTTACAAGTATATAGTGCCTGTAGTGATAGTGTTTTGGGTATCTATGAATGTTTCACTGATTACAATGCCATGACAATAAAATGGTTGTCTTAAAATAAGTGAGTTCAAGACGGAAATCAATGGTAGGAAACTAGTAACTCTTTTAACTGTATTAATATGTGTAATGTGCATGGTGTTACCATGTAGATTAGCGTTGTTTTTTGACCCCAGTGTTTAGAGCTGGCAAAATAATGTATCATCTAAGTCAGCATAGCTTTGTTGACCCAGCTGGAGGTAAGTGGCTTTACATCATTTGGCATCATTGGCACTTGGCCCCAAATGTTAGTGTGGTTTTCAGACAACAGTGATGTTAAATTGAAGTCCAGGTTAATAGCACATATTCGTAATTTACAACGAACTTTGTTACAGGAGTGCTGCAATTATAGTGAGAATTATAACCTAGACTCTTCATAGTCAATGTTATGTTAGAGAATATCCAAACGTTTCGGTATTGAGAAGAAATTAGGGCGTTTGAGCAGTCTTAACTGTGCCCTTTAATGAACCCACATGCAAAGTATATGACCATAAACCTTACTCCTGGGGATATGAGTAATTAGATTAATATTCACTGAATTGATCTGCCCCATGTATTAGTCTGAGCAACAAAATCAGTATTTGCTTTGACACACTGGTTCTGACATGATAGAGTTCATACCTATCAACTCCAGAGCACCAGTAGACCATTGCTTTTATGACTAACCTACTGATTTTGGCCATTTGTAGGTGAATGGCCACCAAGAGGCAACCGAATTGCAAAAGTGAGGGGTCACAAGGTTTTTGGAAGTCACAGTGCTTGACAGAATTCTTGTCATTCTGGGTCTTTCAGCCCTCTAGCCCCATGTTTAAACATTCAATTTGTCACACAGTCTCCTTTTCTTTACATGATACATTAAGTAGCAGGCTCGGTCATGTACACTGGTAATCCTTGTGCACAATTATACCAGAGTGCAAACAATCCTGATTTTCAAGAATTCAAGCTTTCACCTTAACTGGTTCTGAATACACATTTTATTATCAAACTAAAAATCATCAGATATCATGTGTCTTTTAGTTGGTTAAGTATCTGTACGATAAATATATGATGAAGCTCCAATCTTCAACAGCACTGGTGTTTCCTGTAAATATTTTTTTACGCTGTATTTGTATACAATGTATATTAATATATATGTTAATTTTCCAGTGTTTTATCTGTGTAAGTTTAATATACCTCTTGCCTATATTACCTCCATAAATTCTTCAGAGTTCAGGTGATGGACTTCCAGACATTCTCTTTTCTAGCTGTTTCTCAGTAATTTTCAGTTTTGTGATTTCTTACCATGTATAAACATCAAATTCTTCAGAAGGAGTAGGCAAAGAAGGAGAGGTGGTGGGCTAGACCTTTATATTAAGGAGTGTTTTCATTCACCAGAGCTTAATGATGGTAGTGATAGGTTTGAGCGTTAATGGGTAAGAATCAGGGAGTAGGCCAACAAGGTAGACACCAAGGTGGGAATGTGTTATGGACTACCCAGACAGGATGAAGAAGAAGACAAAATATTCTATAAGCAGCTGGGGGAAGTCTCACAATTCCTGGCCTTTGTTTGTGAGGGGGACTTCAGCTTACCAGAGTGGGAAATGCAGTGCAGTGGACAGTAAACTGTGTAAGTGGTTTTGGAGTGTATGGAAGATAATTTCCTGACACAGCTGGTGAGTCAACCAACCTGGCGAGGGGCCCTGCTGCACCTGCTCTCTGTGAACAGAGAAGGAGTGGTGGGTACTGTGATGGCTGGAAGCTCTTTGGGCACAGGGATCACAAACTGGTAAGAGTTTTTGATTCCTAGCAAAATAAGGAGAGGGGTCTTCAGAACTACTACCTCAGACTGCTGGATGGCAGACTGGCTTGTGATTCTATATAATTATTAGAATTTGTATTTTTAAAATCTTATCCTTTCTTCATGGTGTATAGCTACATGCTGTTGTACTTACTTTGGTCTGGTTTTTGGAGAGGTGGTGTTGTATTTTATCTTCCTTATTCCAGTGCATGCATATTACAATTTTTGTTCGTTCCTCAAGAGACAAAAAAAGAGCAAATACAAAATTCAGTGCCCAAAAATGGCACTGGAGAAGAATGTATGCAATTACAAGTGTCAGATCTGGTGTGTGAAAACAGGTAGCAATTTAGTTATTTACCTTAATTGTGAGTGGGCAGGTCAGCTCTGTATATGTTAATTCTAATTGCTTTTTCCTGAGAGGAAGTGTGTTTACATATCGTAAACCTATCAGAATGCTCTTTCGGTATTACAACGTATTTGAAAGTCAAATGGATGCTAATTATTTCATGTTAAATTCAGTGTGGTTGTCACTCATACATCTTCAGCATGCCCTTCAATGACCAGCTGCACAGAAAATCCAATTTTGTAAAATGCCTGAGTCCAGTTTCTAACGTACCAGAAATTAACAACACAAAAGTACCACTCTGTGATACAGAATACATCTCTGACAAATTTCTATAGCTGATCACAATTAATGAAATTTTTAAAATGTCTTATGAAATCTACTTTCTGGAAAATAGTATTTAAATACAAACATGATTTTATTTAAAAGCTGTAGTGAAGGTGAATTTGAAGAATTTTCTTGCCTAGTTTTACCAGTCACAGGTTACATAAGCATAATTTTCAAAATTTTATGGTAACAGTTAATAAATGGTAAATTTTATCTATTTGATTTTAGTCCTTGAAACACTGTTGCAACACCTTTTCAAATTTTTTGTTATCTACTCTAGGAGACTGTGGTTTAGAGTTTTTCCGTATATCACTAGGTCTTAAGATCGTGCAGTTGTCATGTTGTACTGGAGTTAGAGTTCTGAAATCAAGTGTTTTTATGAAGCCTACAAGAATATTCCTTATAGTTTACAGCAAAATAAAAATTATAGAGAGAAGTTTGTGTATCTCTGTATACATATAATGTATATGTGCACATATATTAAAAAATGTAGTAACTTTTAAGCAGTAACAACTCTATAGGATCTTCATGCCTTTTCTCTCAGACCTCTGATTGTGCCTTTTGAACAAGAAAACAGGAAAAAGATGGGATTTTGTACAGGGCTTTACTGAATCTTTAGATTATTTGAGAATGATTAGGGACCTCACTAGTTCTCCAATGAGTGGCAGTGGAACACTTCTAAAGCAGAAGTAGATCTGTATACGGGACTCCAAAGTTTTGTGGATGAGAGGGTTTTGTAATGAGTATAATTTATACTAGATGAGAAATTTCTTTTTTTTGCCTGTGCTTACAAAATGTTCTTTAGAAGGGGGAGAAAAAAGATTATATAGAAAGGAAATAAAAACATATGTGAGTTGTGTACCTTAAGCATTTAAATGAAGCAATGAAGGCATGAAATTGGAGAGGTAGAACTGTCTTGTCTGTTGGCATGGAAGAATTATTTCAAAAATGCAGATATAGTAGTAACAAAGCTTACTTTTAATATCTACTAGAAAGAGACAAATTTTCTATATATTTACTTTTTCCCCCCTCTCTCTGTTGCATTTTCAACACCTTTTCTGGTTCTGGTAAGTTACCACCAGGTGGTCTGGAGTTATCTTTCTGATTTTGAAAAATATTGAAAATATGACACCCGTGTTTCAATGTGTGTTTTTTAAAAGAGCAGGGCAGAAACATTCATTCATGGATTCATTCAGACTTAGAAGAATTTTATCACTGTTAGCAGTTAAATTAAAACAAAATCCAGCATGTAGAACAAAGTCCTGCTTTGATACAACTAAGCCAAAATTTGGCTTTTCCTCCTGCAGGAACAAGAAGGTTTAATGAAGTGCATTCAGCCAGTCCTATCACAAAGAGCACTGTCTTACTGGTGATCTAATCTGGAAGTAGAGGAGGCATCCGTGGGGAATAAGCACTAATGAATTTACCCACTGGGGGGGATGCTGCACAAGAACTTTTTTAATAAAAGGACAATTACCGGAAAGGAAATGTTATGTTTCTGTCTGCTTGTGTTGACACACTGTTGCTTCACCTAGAGTACTTTGTCTAGGTGTGAGGTGCTCAGTGCAAGAAAGATGTGGACCTCTTGGAGTGGATTCTGAGGAGGGTCAAGGAGATGATCAGTGGGATGAAACTCCTTTCCTATGAGGACAGGCTGAAAAAGCTGAGGTTGTTCAGCATGGAAAAGAGAAGACTCAAGAGAGCCCTCACTGCAGCCTTAAAGTACCTTAAGGGGGCTGATGAGGGAGAGGGACTTTTTTATAAGGACAGATAGTGACAGGTGGTAGTTTTAAACTGAAAGGGGGCAGGTTTAGACTAGGTGTTAGGAAGAAATTCTTCACTCGAAGGGTGATGAAGCACTGGGACAAGTAGAGCAGTTGTAGATGCCCCATCCCTGAAAGTGTTCAAGGATTACATGCTGGTCATGCTGGTTTTGGTGAAGCCTGGGATACGGTTGGCTTTATGGGCTGCAAGCTCATATTTTGCCAGATAATGTGGAGCTTCTTGTCAACAAATGCCTCCAAGTCCTTCTCAGGTCTGCTCTCAAACCGTTCTTCATCCAGCCTGCATTTGTGCTTGGCATTGACATGACTCAGGTGCAGGCCTTTGCACTTGGACTTGTTGAACTTCATTGAATTCTCATGGGCCAAACTCTTGATCTTGTCCAGGTGCCTCTGAGTGGTATCTCTTCCCTGCAGTGTGCCAACTGCACCACACCGATGCACAGAAAAGCAAACAATTGCCCAAGGAGTTTTCAAGGCAAAGCATTTGGAGCAGATTTGCAGGAAAAAAGTTAAAAGACTTGTGTTTGAAGCACAAAGTCAGATTAGTTTTAATTGCTCTCTCACCCACTTTAAAGCTGTGTTTTACAGCTCAAACCTGAGCTGAATCCTTGAGTAGTATAAAGACACCTCACAATCAAAAAGAAGAACCCAGCACTTTGCAATGCAGAGGAGTCATGAGCAATGTGATGCTTTAAGATGTTTTCAAGATCCATTAAAAACACCCTGAAGAATATGTTATGTCAGATGTATGTAATCTCTCTAGCTACTTGATAAATTGAAAAAAGCTGTGTGACTCATGTGAGGATAAAAAATCTCAAATCTTTTGAAACGGAGATTCTCTGTGTTTGGGCTGTGTAAAAGATAGTGGAAATACATTTTTGAAAGAGCTGTTTATTGAAGTGGTTCAGGAGTTAAGCTGTTATTGTCAATTTCTCTCCTGCCCAGTAGCGGGTATTGTCATTCCATTTTCAAGGTCAGAGTAAAGGTATTCAGTTATGATTCTCCTCGAAGAGTTTTGGCAGGAGATAAATAGCTACCTCTTATCTTTTATAGAATATTAATAGGTGAGACACTTGTACACCTGACAGCAAGCTGTCAATCAAAAGCTGTCAATTTTAGTTGGAAAAAAGAGAATGATGTAATGCCCTTCCATATCAATCATTGATTTAATGACTCTTCATGAAAGTTACATCTTTGTGTGAGCTCAACAAACAACAAACAAAACAAACTACAAAAAACTCGAGTCATCACGTCTTGAAAATAACGTTTGTAATGGAGGCTATTGATACTCGCTTTTAGCAAAGCAGGTAGGCAGTTATGAGAATGCAGTGTCTCTATGGCATTAGAACAAGGTAGTTTGCATGAAAACTAAATTTTTCTTGCAGTGTTAAAAGTATAAAATAATTTGTTGTGGTGTTTTACCCTAGAATTTTTATATTAATCTCAATTCAGTGAACTGCGTTTAAGAAAAAAGTCAACAATAATCCTAGGCATTAAAAAAATACAAGTTGTAAAAAAAAATCATCTGCCTTGCAGTAAAGTTCTCTAATGAAAGGTCAGCATTACATTTATGTATATATTAAATATGTAACTTATAAGTGTACATCTTTTTTTACTTCAGTTGGTGATATTTGCAGCCTTTTTAATTGACTCAGGAATCTCCTGTTATTTGTTGCTACAATTGTGAAAAGTTTTAACATGTATGACCTTTCAAATAGAAACGAACAACTTTGTGGAAAGTGATTTTGTTTATGAAAAACATTGTCTTAAATTTTTTTGGATCAGTACTTTATATTTCTAAAGTAATAGAGGATTGATGCACAAATATTTGTAAGAGAATTAAAAATATTTTTTATCCATTTTCCCCATGAAACGTTGTATTTATTCTGGGGTTCCTAAAAAAGAAAGACATTTTTTATGAAGAAAAAATCCCCATCAGAAACACACTCATCAAGTGAGTAATATGGGTAAAAAATTCCTATTTTGTGTTTATGTACTACTGTACATGCCAGTAGAAAAAAGGCTTTAACCATGCAACTTGAGCAAAAACAGATCCAACCAAGGAGAGAGGAAAAATGGATCATAAATATACGAGATTAAACGTAATTTTTTTTTTTAAGAGGAAAGTATCGATATCAGATTAATCTCTTTTACTAAAAGACTTTGTTTTCAGGTTCTAAAGGTTAGGATTTTTTTTGTTAATTTTAAAGAAATAGTTTTTATGAGCTTGCCTGTATTGTGCCTCCCCTCTTTAAAATGTGGATGAGTCAACTGCTTGAGGAAATAGAAGGTCTCCCTTTAATGTTGACATGAATCACAGGTATTATCCACCACAGCTTGGTGAGGGAAAATATGATAAATAAAACTAAAAATAGTCTGCAATTAGCTGTGTGCTTTAAGGTGAGATCCAGACAAGTTTTGTGGGTAGTGCTTTTGTGGTTCAGCTGATATTTACAATATGCATAATGTACTGCAAATGCTGTTAGAGCATATAGCAGTAAATTTGGCTCATACAGCACAATTTTAAATAAAGTACTATAAATAATGCATAAGAAGAAGTACTTGTTTGAGCTGTGCTTTCACAGCCTGCTGGAATTGATCATAAATATCGTGTTGACAGATCACATGAACAGCAAAATTTACAGAGAGTCTACTTATTGCACTCTTTTGTATCTGTTTAGGAAACAGAAGTCAATGGAGACTGTTCATTACCTTACGAAGAAAAATTTTTATATCAGTATGTACTTTGAGATTATGTACAGTCACATGCTTACACACACAGAGCTTTAAAAGAAAAGAGATTTGATCACATTCCTTAGTCCAGGATAAAGACCCAGGTCCTCATAATAATTTAGCTGATCAGCTTCCACGTGACTTTGTGAGGAAGGAAATTGTGTTGCAGGTAGATGCGTAGTTCTGAGGGTATGTTTTGGAACAGCAGTTGTATTCAGGTTTTTAAATATATACTTGTAAAATGAGGAGAGGTGTTTGTATTCAGAAATTGCTAGATTCCTGCCTTTAAACAGGTCCTCTTTCAATATATATAGCAAATAGTAATTATTTTTTCATTTCTTTTTGCTTTCATTTCAGTAAAAGAGTGGCATTTATACTGTGTATGTGATTTTTCAGAATTACGCTGTCATCAATTACAGTATTCCTTTTCACCTTTTTTTGTTTTGTTTTTGTGTTTGTTTGTGGGGGGAGAGGGAGCCTTTTTTTTTTAACTCTATTGTAGAAAGATTTATTTGTAGAAATTTTATTATAAAATATAATAAGGATTTGTGGTTTTGGTTTGTTTTGTTTTCCAGGAACACTGATGCACCATTTCTTCTTGTCCTGTCTTATCTTCATGTCCATACTGCTCTATATGCTTCAGAAAATTTCAAAGGAAAGAGCAAGCATGGTTTATATGGTGATGCAGTGGAGGAAATGGACTGGAGTGTAGGTATGTTACATTTGCTTCTAACAGCGGTGGAGGGAATTCATGATGAGTTGTGTTCATATTTACCAAATTCAGACCAGTAATTTGTGTCTGCAGTATATCTGTCATACTTGTCCTTTATACTTAGGGGAAAGAAACAGTCATTTAGAAAGCACAATAATCTGAGCTTTTGTGATACCTACTTATTGCCAAATTTATTGTGTCCTACAAAAGCCCATTCCCTTCTTTGACTGTGAAGGTGGTCTATACAGCATGGACTTAGCAGAGATGTAGACCTTTGAAGCTGAGTAGTTAAATCCAACTCTCTGAGCTTCTAGGTGCATCTGGCCTGTTCAAACTATCCTTATAAAACAATATATTAATTCAAAAGTGACCATATGATATTGGTATCAAAATATTTTCAAATTAAGTGACTATAATATGCACTATTGACAAAACTAATTTGCTAATTTTTTCAGTGAGTTCTCTAAATTACTGAAATCACTAAGGTGAGGTCCACTTCTGTATATGAAGAATACTCAAAACTAATGAATTTGCCTTTCAGCACCTTCCATTCTCTCTGAGGTTGGTCCTTATATCTTTCAACAGACTTCCTGTATCTCTAGATGTATTGAAGTGTTTCTCTGATTCCAGGGATAATCACCTGTGAAAACAAGTAATAGTTCATATTTGTAAATAATCATATTGTAGAACAGTAGTATTATAATAGGTAAAGATGACTACCGTCCTCCTTCCTGTATACCTCAAGTTGACTCTCTTCTCAATACAAGACAGTAAAAATTAGCTTTCTTGAAGAAAATTTTCTGACTAAGTTGCTATAAACAGATATTTAGATTTGGTGCATGCATAAATTATGCCAGCATGTGCAGTTAAACATGTATTTCTTTGCGTATTTTGCATCAAGAAGTCTAGTTGCAGAAACAGTGGGCAAAAGGCAGCACAGCATACTTAGTGGTTTGTAATGTACTCATTGCAGTATTTGCAGGAATGGGGGAAACCTTTGTGGGAAACTGTGATGTGCTTAGGAAGGGTTTTCAGTGTAGGAGGTAACAGAGCAATAGTCTTTTGTAAATCAGGTTTTGTAAAGAGAGAGCAGGTTTTATTCCAGTTCTATCAACCCTGAATCCTTACCACGTCTATCAGTGGCCACCAGCATTTGGTCAATTGAGTACTCGCACTAGATAAAAGAATGTGTGTGTTATCATTTCTGTTTGCATCCACATTGTAGCAATCTACTGAGAATTAGCTGGTTTTACTGTGTGTGTTTGATTTTACTGTTTCTTTTTTCTGTTGTGCAATATTTAGCCGATTCCAGCCTAATTGGTTATTTGCTGCTGCAATTATATTTTGCTGTTTCCTTGCTGCCCCAGAGAGTGTCTCTAGGGCTTAAACAGCAAGTTGGAAAGCAGGGTAGCAAACATGCTGCTGTTTCAGGCTATTTAGCAATGCAGAGATGGTAATAGATTGAAAACTCCTGCTCTTTTCTAGTATGACCACAGGCTCTTAGGAGATGTGTCAAATAAACCAAACTGTAGGACAGAAGCATGCTATTTAAAAAGCTTGGAATAAATCAGAGATACAACTTTAATGGTGATAATATAGGAATTTAGGACAAACTTAGAGGAGATACACAAGATTCCTCATGTATTGTCCTTTCCTGTTCCTTACAGGATCATCAGGGACAGTAGAGCTAGCTTAATTGGGAAACAGATTCACAACTATCATTCACTAGTGTAAAAGTAACAAATTATTTTTTAGTTGGAATCTGGTTACTCAGTTTTGCTTATGTCTTGTAAGATCTCGCTGATGAGAGATGGCATATTTGCTCCAGGAGGTAGAAAATGTGTTTAGTTTCTGTGCTACCTTTTCCTCCATAATTGACCTGATGAAAAAAAATTATGGCTGTCATTTCCAAAGGAATATGAAGGAATAATATAGCTTTTCTTTTTTTCAGTTGAAGGGAGTACTTATTTCCATTAACCTCCCCTGAAAATTCCAGTCTTAATGCATCAGCTATGTCAGAGAAAGTAGATTGATTCATTGTACTGCTGATGTCAGTAAGCAATATGTTCTTGCAAATGCCTCTGAAGATGTTACAGTAGAAAAGTTAAAAAAAAAAGGTCTAGAAAAAATGAAAAAGTGAATACTGTGAACTTTTCAGAAATTGAGGTTTTATCGTTCACTTGACAGAAATTAGTATTTATGCATAGATGAATGTAATTTGCAAAAGCAATAAGAACAAAATAGCCCAAATATAACAATATGCTGCAAGACTTTCTAAGCAAAGACAACACAGCATATGAAGAAAAAATGAGTGTATAGAAAACTACATTATAGAACAACGTCAGAAATCTTTGACCTTTGGTAGAAAAAAAATACACCAGCTTTAACTCAGTTCTGAAAGAAATTTACAGTGTGTTTTCTGCTGACTGAGACATGTTGTGGAAGACCCTTGTGGATGACTAAAAAAAAAAGAGTAGAAAAGAGTAGAAGTTGCAAGCAGAAGTTAGGACTGCCAAGTAGCAATGATGAAAAAGATTTAAAGATCTTTGAGTGAAATGCAACTGAAATATTTTTCCTCATTTGAGAGATCAGATGGAATCAGAAAGACTTTAGGTGCCATTTTCAAGAGAAAAAGCAAAAGCTTTTCTCATAAGATGGGAAAGTCCATTCAAGACTCAGAATTCTAAATGCAAAACAATTCTAGTTTCATTTGTTTATTTATTGAGAATCAATGCCAAATTGGACACTTATTCAATTGTAAGGCAGTCTTTATGCTAGGAGGAGAAAAGCCCAAAAGACACATGAATAAAATACTTCTTTGAATATTTAATGTTTGTGACTTGTTAAACCAATACTGAAGAGTATTATTACAATTCATATCAAAAATCCAAAATAAAAAGCCTCTTGATAAGGTTTGGGACCATGTATGTCTATTGCTTTTGCATACTGATGTGTGTATAACAGAATTCAATGTTGAAAGCATTCACAGTTATAATGTCACTGCATGTTACATGCCTTAGAGAATTATTCTCTGGCTAATAACATTAATTTTCTTTCAATGTAGACTAAGCACCTTATTAATGCTATTAATTATAATTCATATTAGAGCAGATGAAAAAATCTTACGGTCTAAAAATGGGAAAAGAAATGATGAATGAATCAATGAATGTGTTATCATCCTTTTCTTCCTTCCTCTATTCCCTTTTTTCATTCCTTCATTCCTGATTGAGTATCGGAAGACAAATGGATATGTTCAGAAATTGTTTTTGATGTGAATTGTATTACACTAATATAATCCAAAACAGAGCACTGCGAAGAGTTTTGGAGCCCCCTGTAGACTTGCATGCAAGCTGTGTGAAGACACACTAATCCAACACCACTTTTGCAAATGGCTGTTTATGGTTCTGTTAGCAGTAGCAGAACTACATATCAGGTCTTCTTCCTTTGTAGGATAATCACAACTGAAAGGCTTAGATATAAAAAAGTCTCAGAAATGTTAGTCTGGCACAGGCTAGGTAATTGTAAAGTGGGGACCTTGTCTGGATATCTATTATATGAATGCCCTGAAAGCTGAAAAAACTTAACTGCCTCTCTGCCATGATCTTTTGATCTGTCTTAGGATCAAGTTAATATTACAAGAAAATATTACAGTCATCCAATGTTAGGTAATTAGAAGAAAAAGAAAGGAAGGGAAGAGAAGGGAAGGGAAGGGAAAGGAAAGGAAAGGAAAGGAAAGGAAAGGAAAGGAAAGGAAAGGAAAGGAAAGGAAAGGAAAGGAAAGGAAAGGAAAGGAAAGGAAAGGAAAGGAAAGGAAAGGAAAGGAAAGGAAAGGAAAGGAAAGGAAAGGAAAGGAAAGGAAAGGAAAGGAAAAGGAAAAGGAAAGGAAAAGGAAAGGAAAGGAAAGGGAAAGGAATCCTGAAGCCTCTTACATGTAACTTTTATTTGAAATATCTTAAAGGGTTTATAGAATTTTATAGGAAGAGTATAGCTTGATATGTTCCCAGTACCAGAGGGATAGAGAGCTACTGAAAAATGTCCAGCAAAGGGTTACAAGACAGACTAGAGCATTTTTTAAGGGAAAAAGCTGGGAGAGCTGGGACTGAAGCCCTATTCTGCCTGGAGAAGAGAGTATGTTATTAACCTATATAAATACATGAAGGGAGGGTGCCAAGAGGATGGACCCAGGCTCTTCTCGTTGGTGCCCAGTGGCAAGAAGAAATGGGCACAAACTGAAACATGTGACGTTTACCGTGAACATCAGGGAAAATTCTTCTACTCTGAGGATGATCACACACTAACACAGGTTGCCACAGCAGTAATGGAGTCTGGAGATGGTTCATGGCTCCAAGTGGCCCTGTTTAAGCAGTGGGCTTAGGCAAGGTAACCTCCAGAGGTCCCTTCCAACATCAATTATTCTGTGAGATGCTGGAGAAAACAAAAAAGCTGTTCACTGAAGTCAAATCATATTTAAAACAAATTCAAATACAACCTTTAGAAGTCAGTGTAGAAGAACAAAGGAACTCTGAAGCAAGCGGAAGCAAGATACTGTCATTATAGTCTCCTCCTCTTCTCTAGTGTGACCCCACCTGGAATAATGCATCCAGGTCCAGAGGAGAGCCACAGAAATGGTCAGAGGTCTGGAAACATTCTCGTCTGAAGAAAGGCTGAAAGAGCTGAGGTTCTTTAGGTTGGGGAGATTGTTTAACCTGGGGAAGGAAAGGCTCCAGGAAGATGTTATTGGTGCCTTTCAATGTATAAAGGAGGGCTATAAAAAAGGTGGAGAGGGACTTGTTGCCAATGCCTGTATTGACAAGGGGCAATGGTTTTAAACTGAAAGAGGGCAGGTTTAGGTTAGCTATTAGAAAGTAATTGTTTGTGATGAGGGCAGTGAAACACTGGGGGGTTGCCCAGAGAAGCTGTGGATGCCCCATCACTGGCAGTGTTCAGGGTCAGGTTGTACAGGGCTCTGAATGATGTGGCAGGGAGGCTGGACTAGATGATCTTTGAAGGTCCCTTCTAACCCAAACCATTTTGTGATTCTGTATTACTATAGTGATTGAGAGATCTTGAGAGTGTTAATGACGTCTTAAGTAGATTTTCCTCATAAGGAAATAATAACCAATAACCTTTTTTTCTAACTAGAACTATGTAATTAAACCTTAGATATCTGAAGAAATTGAACCTTACATGAAGAACATTTATGACTTGCTGAAGCACTTGCGATACTCTGCAACACAACTCTCTGGGGCGATATGTGGCCTATACTGAAATGCAGCAGGGCAGATACAAAGTACACTTCACTGAGGAGGCCCAGCTGGGGTACAATCTAGTAGGACTAACTGAAAGTCAGACTGCTTTTCATACTGTTTTTCTTTGATTCCGCTGTTATCATGATTAAGAATTAGCTAAAAATACATATCTTCACATAGCACTTTCAAAGGGGAAGAGAAGGGCAGAAGCTCCACCAAGCCAGCTCCAGACTTTTGTGAAAAACATCTAATTTGTTTATTCCCTGATGAGATTTCCTGGTGTTGTAAAAGAGATTATATCAATAATATGTGCAGGATTAAGCTGTGGCTCCTAATCTCTATACCACCCAGTTGTGAGATAATGAAAACTAAATCCTTACATACCTTTTATCTGATGAATTCATACATGTTTAAATAGTTTATATGCTAACTATGTGAGCTTGATCACATCCTCTACTTTTAATCTTTATTCTACTCTGGAATGATGTGAATCAAGGATCTAAGTGAAAACCATTCCAGTTTAATATAAACTATTTTTAATGACCCCTGTGACATCCTTCTGTGTTTTAGTAATAGATGTACTGTTACTTCATTAATAGATGGAAAGAATACTTTCAGAAACAAAACAAAAGTTACTTTGGAAAATGTAATATATTTAGGAGACTGAAAACTGAATTATGCCCAAAAGATTCGTAGGAATTCTTGCTCTGATGAAAGTACCATAGTCTAACGCATTCACAAAGCAAAGAGAAAAAGAAGTAATGTTTTTCTCTTTTTAAAGTCATTGTTTTAAACTTACAAGCCTTTAAGCTCTTAAAGCTGACTTATTATTTTTAATTACAAAGTAATTAAAATTTAATTTGAATATTTATTTCAATCTGTTCTGGCCTGAACTTACATTCCTACAGGTTGAGTGTTTGGGGTTTTTTGGGGGAGGGTTGTGGGTTTTTTTTAATGTTCTTTCCAATACTGAACAGTAACTATAGTCTTTCTGATAAACAGCATAGTATTATTAAATTTCATTAGAAATCAATATTTCTTCTTTTACATATAATTGTTAGTGATTGTTATTTTGAATTCTCACAACTTTGTATCGCTTTGCAATGTTTGTATACTTTGAACCTCTATTTAGAAACCTTTTCTATAAGGAACAACCTAAAATGTACCACAAATCTTCTGAGAATTCTAAATTATGCTAAAAATCAAAATGGTCATTATTAATAATATGAGAGAAAAAACGGAATAAATTCCTATTTCTTTGAGAAAAAAATGAGTGATCTATCCTTATTTTTTTTTCCAAGAAAAAATCCTATACACCGAGATAAGCCTAATTTAGCATGGCTTTTCACCTCGTGTAGTCATTTGTAGCAGTGCCACATTGATTTAAAAGATAAGCAAAGCAGAATGATGCCACATGACCAGAAGCAGCAGATAAGCACTGATCTTATCCAGCTACTATGAATGTGACATAATGCTGGCTGAGCCTGAAAACTTAAAGATAGAATTAAAAACCTGGAAATGGATGCCTGATGCTGGTGGTGCATTCCTTGACCTTGCTTTTCTGAATGTGTACTGGTATACATCTCAAATCTATAAGTTTTAATATTAGGCTGGTTTTATTATCCTCAAAGATGTTCAGCCAGCACCTCTGAGGAAGAAGGTATTCAGCCAATACAGGTACCTCTGTGACTAGGATAGAATTTTCCCACCCTGTCTTACCGTTCTGCTCTTGTCCTAGCATTAAGAGACTCTTTCTTCATCTAAGACAGTAGTTAAGCTCTTGAAGCACATTTGCTCATTAGGTCACATCTTGGAAAATTGTCAATATGAGTGCAGATTAAAGACATTTGTGGTTCTGCCTTTTATGATATGGATGCTTTCCAGTTGCAGTCTGTTTTAAAACCCAAACCCATTTCATATGTCACTAAGCAGCAATGACTTTCAGTCACTACTGAATGGGACCAAATTTAAGAAGTGACTAGGTGATGAAAGGCTCCCATTTCCACTATGATAAGCCTCCTGATCTACCTAATCCTCCTTAAGTACAGTTTCCTTTTTCTGTATCACATCTTTGTATACAGCAAAGCTCTTTCTCAGAACATTATTTACAAGGTTACAAGGCACATCTTAAGCAGCCATTTCTGTAACACTTCTTAATCAGTCATGCTCAAATAATGTCTTAGTACTCCATGATGGAAGAATTCAGTGTAATGCTGTTTGTGGTAGTAGTGCTGTGTGGTTCAAAATTTGATGCCAGCTTCTGAAGATGTTTCATTTGCATCTGCTATTGCAGAAGTTAAATTGTCAGCACAAGATGTGGTTGTGCATTGTGCATTTTTTTTTTACAAAAATGCAATCATGTAATGTTCAAAAATATAAAGGCTTTCTGTTAATTATGAAGCTCTTAAAATTTAGTCTAATATAAAACCAGTGAAATGACATCTAACATTGTGTTAGATCAAAATGCTGTAATCAGTGAAAAAAAATTAGCATTACTCTTAGACAAGCTAATTTCCATTAGTAAGAGAAAGCTCAAAGCCTGTTTTAGATGAACTAGAAATCAGAGAATCCTGATGACTCCAAGCAATGAGGGTGAATCCAAGCGAGGAGGATAGGAAGTTCTCTAAAGTGTGCTACCAACCTTTTGTTTAACCTTTCCCTCTGAAGTTTAATTTTGCATATAAATGGTATGGTTGGATTTTGCTCCTTGCTTAAGGTGGGTAGGGAAAACCATTATCAGTGGGATTAAGAACACAGCAAAGATCTAAGCCAAAACTGACCTACAGGAATACAGTGATTTCTATGAATACTCAGATGAAGGTTGCAATGAGGATACAGAGTAGGGCTAACTTTATTCAAATTGTAGATAATATCCAAAATATAGACTGGAAAAACAGTTTTAAAGAAGCAGCTAAAGGTTTTACTCGTCAAGTGCCTCTGCATAACAACCTTTTTAACACAGGTACCATGAAGCTTCTAAGAAAAATTACATTTTCACTGTCTTAGAAAAACTCCACAGGAATTTAGTAAGCCAGTCATCCAGAACAAAGGATCGGGGTGATAGACTTTACTCGCTTTGGTGAAAGCATTACTGTTGACAACCTTTAACCTTCAGCCCTGAATTAGGAACATGACTTTTGCCATCCTTTTTCTTCAATAGGTGGACACTGAAAGCATCTCTGTGTAGGTATTTATAGAGCTTGTAATCATGGCTTTATAAAGAATGTGACTGTGCTAGGAGGAGAAGGATGTTGCCAGTAGTTGTTGCATGTCTAAGAAAGAAGCCTAAATATGAAACTAAGGAACAGAGAAACTGAAAATGTCAAGGATTTTTAATCTGGGTGTTTAAACCTTCTCATCCACGCCTCTTCCGTGTACCTTCAGATAGTTTTGTAGTGGATTACCCAGTACCTTAGCATAGCTGATACAGCCCATAAATGCATACAAACATGCAGAAGGCACAAATGAACATTGTAAGACTATGAAGTCTAGTACTCAAAGATAGAAAAAATCAATCTCCCTATGTTTGTGTCTAGTGGTACAGTTTTTTACCATATGTTTACATGCCATTTCTTTTCCCACTGGAATCCTATCTCCTCATCACAGAATGCCTTCTTAATGAGCAGCTTCTCAACAGTAGGTGTATTCCTCATTGTTCAATATGAATTCTCATGTTTTATTTAGCACATGCTATTGAAGTTCTGTTTTGAAGACAGGTTCTTTGACATCTCTCATCTTTTCTCTGTCAGTACTTTGCTACAGTGTATAACAGATTTGCAAATAAGCATTTTCACAAAGCCTTTGTAAGATAGGGGAATCTCATTAATCTGTTTCCCAGAAGAAAAACTGAGACACAGAGATGATGTTCAGTTTTACCTACTGAGATATAACTTTGTTGCTAGTCACTCACTAATCCAGATCTCGATCTATAGTAAAACATTAGGACTTTAATTCACCTGGCATGGGATTTGTGAAGGGGGAAAGATAAGTAATTTTTTTTTTTCATGGTCTTGATCCATGTTGGAGGTTAGAATGAGCACCTGGACTCAGGAACTCAAGTTTTCTTCTGGTCCTGGGGATTAAGTGGTATTTTTTAAGAATAATTAAATATCTTTGCCAACATATGAACTATAATGATATGAACAGTTTCTGTGATGACTCAGGGAATGTCTTCCAGCCTTTTACCATTTTTTCATAGCTGGCTGCATATCAATTAACTGTAGAGAAAACCCTAAAACTGATCATGTGCATTTCAGTTTCAGTGTTGATACTGAGAATTCTAGAGATTCTTTTAAAATAATCCGTAATGTTTTTGGAGAGAGACATGAAACTTTTTCATGCTTCTTTTGAAATGTATATTAATTTTTTGAGACTGTGCTGCTTAAAAAAAGGTGACCTAATTCTGAGTGAAAGCAGTAATCATACAATAAAGCTTATGGCAATATCGATTCTGTATTGTTCATCAACAGACTCATTCCTATTAGTGAATTTCCTTGCAGAAGTTTCACACTTCTGAATCACAAGGCTCGAATTCCAGGTTGTAATAAGCTCTTATTGATGAGGTTGGCAGAACTGCCTTTTTATTTACTCTGGCTGGTAATTTTTCAATGGTACATTTGACTGCTAAAACAACCACACTGTATAATAGGCAGGATGGTAATACTACTAAAGATCATTATTTTTCTGAAAGAAATTTGTTTATATTGCATTAGAGAAATCTTTTTTTGCTTTCTGTATAATAATGAAATATAATAATGAGATAAATACGGAATTTTTTAGGGCTAGGGAAAGCAATAGAGTAATGATGCAGTGATTAGTGAAAGGCAGGCTGTTAAAGTGGTAGTTTTGCTCTGCAGCTTTTTCCCTCACCACTTGGTTATAAAAAAAGGCATTTATATTTCAATTTAGGATGCTGTTTAAGAAAAACTGATACTGAATCTTTATTTTTCTTTCTTATCATTCTTTTTTAATACTGATGTTTGCGGGGCAGGGATTGTGTGTTTCACAGTGTACTCAGGGTATTTTTTTACTAGTTTCAATGCTTTCTTTTTGTTTTCACTTTCTTTTGACTTTGTATACACATTTCTATTTTTAAATCATTCTCTCTCCCTACCCATGAAACTTTATAACATTTCCTCATGAAGAGCACATTGCAGTAACCGTGAGAACACCGAACTGATTTTAGGTTACAGTAGTAAGCTCCATATCCAAAGGAACACCTGACCCCTAAGGGCTGAGTTGCTTACTTGGATGAGCAAAAAAAGACTCCAGGACAATCAAATTCTTGCCTTAGACCAGCATGAAGTTATATTCCACAGCTTCAGTGTATCTTGCAGCCTTATGGTATCACAAGAGGGGAGGCAGAGCATCCTTCTGTCCCTTATCTCCTTTTTCCTAACCAGCTTCCAGAGAAAATAGAAGGAGAAAGAGGAGAAGAGAGGAATCTTCCTTTTTCAGCAAGTGCCCTTTTAGCAAACTACTGGATGGACTTGTCTATAAAGTCACACTTATTTTGCCTACAATTAAGTGTGATTAACTTAGGTCCTTCAGTTTACATGGTTTGATAGTACTGTTGCCATTCCACTGTTATGACGATAAAGGATTTTGGCTTTTTAGGCTCTTGTATCCCAATGGTTGAGATAGTTGTGGGTTAGAAATCAAGTTTATTTTCATTTCTGAATCACACTGGCATTTAAAAACAAAGCAGGAAACAAGAAATAATACAAATGTTTCTGCTCTTTGATTTAAAGAAAGGAATGGCCTATCCCTGAAAAGCAGTATGGACTTTTGTCTTCCTGCAAATCCAAAGATAACTTAATGCCAGATGTTTGAAAGAAATTAATAGCTCAGGATGCCTCATTATTTCTAGTATAGTCAAGGAAGATACTAGTTGTGGTAATGTGAAAAGTATGGCCAATGTATAGTATTTCAGTGTATGATATATTGCTGTGTAAAAGGTAGCAAAGTGCTTCTAATCCAGAGTTCAGTTGATTATGGCATCACAAAATCACAGAGTGTACATTAAGCAAGTAATAAATGCTTTTTTAATTTATTTTTTTATAATTCAAAGATATATAATTTATCCTTTCAGTTTGACAAATGAAAAATTGGACATGAACCAACTGTGAATTTGCAGCCCAGAAAGCCAACCATATCCCAGGCTGCATCAAAAGCAGCATGGCCAGCAGGGTGAGGGTGGTGAATCTGCCCCATTACTCTGCACTTGGTAGATCCCATCTGGAGTGCTGCATCCAGCTCTGGGGTCCTCAGCACAGGAAAGATGTGGGCCTCTCAGGGCTGGCCCAGAGGATGTCTGTGAAGATGATCAGAGAGCTGGAGCATCTCTCCTATGGAGACAGGCTGAGAGAGCTGGGCTGAGAGAGAGCCTGGAGAAGAGAAGGCTCTAGGGGGACCTTATTGCAGTCTTTCAATATATAAAGGAGAATAAATTATAAGAAAGACTGGAGAAAGACTTGATACCAGTACTTGTATGACAGGATAAGGGACAAAAGTTTTAAACAGCAAAAGGGTAGATTTAGATTGGACATTGGGAAGAAAAATTAGACAGTGAGGATGGTCGGACACTGGAACAGGATGCCCAGAGAAGTTGTGAATGCTACATCACTGAAAGTGTTCAAAGCCAGATTCTGAGTAAGCTGATCTGGTGGCAGATGTCCCTTCCTATGGCAGGGAGGTTAGAGTAGATGAGCTTTGAAGGTCCCTTCCAAACCAACATCAGGACAGAGTGAGACATAATGTAACCAGCACATCCTACAGAACAAGGTTTGGACATCTTAGCAGGATATTCTGAGCAAAGTGCTGCTATGATGGCTTTTTTACCAGCATTTTTTTAATAAGGCATAAAATTGGCAGTTGTCCTTAAAAA
>VZTE01001371.1:202805-212893 GCA_013397775.1 Eulacestoma nigropectus | reverse complement strand
AAAACACGAAAACCTAGAACCTTTCTACAGGACATATCCTAAATATTCTTGCCTATTTAGAGCTGAGGTAGTCAAGCTCCATATCCCAAATTTCTCAGTCCAACTTTTGTGTGATTCTGCTGCAGTTTGCCAATCTACTTGTGCAATAAGCCCCAGGTGCTGCTCATAAAAAATAGATGGCCTAGTTAAAGAGAGCTTTGAGGACTTTCTCAGCAAAAAATACTAGACAATAATATCACATTTACCTCTCAGAATGTAAACTGATTTTTGATGAGACGTTTAATTACTTCCCTTGTTATATACTAACTTTAGGAATTGATAGTAAAAGAGTAGAAAATAGTTGTTTTAAATAGGAGGCGTGCTGGTATATTAAATACATTATCAGGAAATGTATGCAAACTCTCTATCCTACTGTTACCGTATTTACTTGTTGAATCTTGATAACAACAGAATCAGTTCCTGTGTATAGCCAGCCCTACTTTTCCAGTGCCTTCTAGAGTAGAAATCTATTTGCTGGACTGTGCTTACTTCTCTCTGCATGCAATATTGAAACACCAGTGTGTTACAGAGCTATTCATGTGAAATGTGAAGCTTCCAAACATTTCCTGTTTAAAGACATCTGTTTATTTACAACTTCTTACATTTGATTTTATAGGTTCAGAAATGATTAGTTTATAAAATCATACATTAATAGGGAGGAATTAACCCCCTATCTGCTTGTGTATCCATAGGAATAGTGCTATTCCCATCAGTAAGAAATGTGCTGGTTGGGGATTTCAAGTGGTTATTTGCCATCTGTTCTTTGGAGAGTTTACCTTGGCAGTAACTCCTCTCTTCCCCAAATAGTGTCTAATTACGGTTAGACTAATTTGTCCCGTGTATTTATGTAAATATTTCAGCTGATCTGTAGTATTTCTGTGTGAATGATCCTTCCTCATCTCACATTTAGCCTTCAGATTTATCCTAAAAAACACATCTCACTGTGATCATTATATGCAAGGCAGAGCCCTTTCAGAATTCTGCCTTGCCTTCACACAGGAAAAATGTATTGGTCAATTTTTGTAACTTCTCATTGCAAGCAAAATGACACATAGCATTCATAGTGTTAAACCTTTGTAAACTCAGATTAATTAGTAGTTTCACATTTAACATACTCATTTTATTGTTTTACTATTATAGGAGTCAAAATTAGAGAACAGGCAAAGAAATGAGCCTAATGATCTGATGGCCCTCTCTCATCTCTTGACTCCACCATGTCTTAGGGGCATCAAATACATCTTGGCCGAAGCAGAGTCCTCAAGTATTTCCAAACCAATTTAAAACAAGAATGACATGTTTCTCTTTCCAGGCCTCAGACCAGAAAAAGGCAGATTTTCTTTTTTTCCCTTGTAGGCAGCTGCTGTGCTACTGAATACTGCTCTGAAACTTCAACAGAAACTCTTTCTGAATAGGCTGTAAATACTTTTTCAAAAGCACTTAGATGAATTAAGGAATCAAAGTGCCATTTCATAAGATAGTGAGTAATCTTTTTGAGCTACTAATTTATCATC
Source organism: Eulacestoma nigropectus (assembly GCA_013397775.1). Taxonomy (NCBI): domain Eukaryota; kingdom Metazoa; phylum Chordata; class Aves; order Passeriformes; genus Eulacestoma; species Eulacestoma nigropectus. Next base: position 211,343 of record VZTE01001371.1, on the reverse strand, counting down.
AGTGAGGATGACCTGAAAAATGATTTGCCTTCCCTTCAGAAAGGATCCTATGGAGTTTAAGTCAGCATATATTTGTCATATTTAACACACATACATACACTGGGGGAAAAAAAGCACCAAATCATAATTTGTGTCTCTCAATGTGTTTGTTTGTATTTTTTTTTTCCTAAATTCTGAATGTCATCTAGAGAAGACAGAGTGGAGTCTACATCATTAGTGGAAAAGTCCCTTGAGACAATTTTCACAGTCAGTTTTGCTCTCTTATTAGTAGTAACAGTGTCTGTACAAAGATTCATTAACAGGTAACACGTTTTGGAGATGGTGATTTCACAGTAGGCTTTGATCATCTAGTAGCACTTAGGCACAAAAGCTACTGACTTTCCCAAAAGCATTTAGAGAAGTAAGTGAATTAATAAGTCTACATGATGATCCTCATGTCAAGGAGAAAAAAAGGTGTCTTGTGTATTGAGGGTGTGTTAATGCACACCTACTTTCATGTTAGATTAGATTTGCACTATTAAAATCAGAAAACCAGGAATTAAATTTATTGAGATTTCATGAGGAATAATAACTCAATCTTGATAAAATTCCTCTTAACCTTATGGTATGTAATTTAGAGCAAGTGTTTAAAACCTTCTTCCAGATTCAGCAAAGATGAAAAAATTTGGCTGCTGAAAGACAATAAATGCTTATACTCTAGTGTCAGCCAATTTTACCACAGTTTGAATTTTACTTAATAAAAGTTATAAAAATGAAATAAACAACTGGCAAATACTTTGAAGTTTTCAGAAAAGTGCAGAGGATTAAAGTGGGGGGTTAAATTATTTGCCCTGCTTTAAATTCTTTGTAATTCTTCATACTTTAATCTGGCAAAATGTTGTCATTATGCATTTGGATCTAGGACCATATACATATTCAGTTTAAAACTTAGTCTGACATTAATAAATGTTTAAACCTTTGAAGACATAGAGAAGAGTTGCTTTTATCACTTCACGTTAATTCAATCAGTCACGATCGGCATATATTGGAATGATCAAATACCTGAAGCCTTAACTTCACCTGACAGTCTAATTCAAAACTGAATAGTATCCCTCAGTTGTCACTACAGTTTGCCAAGGTCACACCTAAAGAAATCCCTTTCATAATTTGGAAGAAAATATGGGAGACCTCAAAGTGGGGAACGAGACAATGTCTTTTTCATTTTGCATCTTAGTTGTATGTGTGAGATGGCATCTTAGATATGTGCAGAATGGAGATGCAAATTTACCCAAAAAGTTATCATAGCTATCATGCAAAATGCAAATGCAATGGACCCTCCTAAAATTGCATGACCATCTCTCATATTTTAGCATTTTAAGCAGGCTGAAAATCAAGATTTACATTAGAAATACATAGACTTATGTTCAACAGACGAAAGGTCTAAAAGTGAATTTCAAGCAACGCATTTATTAGGTAATTTAAATACTAATAAGGAAATAGCCACTGATTAGTTATACTTTTTGACCTGTAATAATCCATTATTAGTGTTGTAGTATGGGAAACTTTTCCATCCTGCATTGTCTATATTGCTGCTATACTTAGAGTTCTTCAGACATCTTAACTCTGTGCTTTCTAATGCACATGTATTTATACATATCTAAAGTATCATTCTAACTTTCATATTTAAAAAAAATTTGAACCTATATGAATAAGACAAATAAGAGATGTGGTACTCATCTCTAGGAAAAACCTTATGCATAAGTCAAATTTGGTTGATTTATTCAAAGCTGCTGAGCAGTGTGGGTACCTAATCTGATGTGCACTATGCTGAAAATTTATCCTGAGGGTCTGAAAGACACATTATACTTATAAAACTGTAGAAACAGTCACAAGTGAATTGCAAGTTTACAGCTACACGGCAATCCAAATCCAAAAAAAAGCAAGTTCACACTGATAGCTTAGCTGACTCCGCACCAAAGTTTCCTTGTTTTTTGTTTAAAAGACTGCCCTTTTCTGAGCACTTCTGCTGATTTACTTGTCCCACTCTGAGTCTAGGGGAATCTAACAGAAAAGTGTTTGATGCTCTACAGACTATCAAGACCTAACACCTCCTTGTTTGATTTCTAGTGGTAGGTAGTTACATCTGGGGCAATTGCCTTACCTTACTTCACTTTGAAAAGAATTCAGAATTTTTGGGGCCAAATTCTTAGGATAGGTGAGCTGCATAAGAAAATCCATACTTTTTGCTTTGTGTTCACTGTATGTCAATCCCACCCTCAATGTATCTACAGCATGCACAGGTGGAGCTGGATTGTGCCTGCACTAGACTTTCAGTGGAGGATTCATCAATCCTACCATGTTTAAAATTGCCAACAGTGCCAGGTCTGAACTGTCTTCTGAGCTGGAAAAAGGCTGTCAGCACACCAGCAGAGACAAGAAACCCACTTCAGACCAGATCTACTGTAGTCCTTGACTGAATGCCCATAGTGTGAGTGTCTTAGCTGGATTCCCAGAATTAGTCGTTGAATTTAGACTTTGAAAGAAATCCAGGTCACAAAATCCAAGAGTGCTTTGCTATAGAAACAGAAATATGTTAACTGTTCATGATTGGACTTACTGTAAATATGCACTCCTGTTACAAATTAAAACACTAATATAGATGTATTTTTTCATAACCAGATGCTACTTTTTGGCAGAATGTCCTGTTGACATTGAAGATCCCACTTACCTATCATAGCAGGAGCTTAGCGTATTTGAGACTCCAGCTTTGTAATTTTGCAGATGACTTCATTGTATGGATTGTTTCCATGGTATTTTTTTTAAAAATAATAGGACAGTAGTACTGATTCAAGGCTTTGTACTGAATGTACACACTGCTTTCTTTCTTCAGGAAGAACCTTATACCTTTTGTAATTAGTTATGCATCTATTTTCTGTTCTAGTCAAAGAGTTGTACTACCTAGTATTCACTCTCACATTTAAGGCTCATATGCTAATGCCCTCCTTGTGAGAATCAGCTGTCTTCTTAGGTGGATGTGTTCTGTTGACTGGCTAGATAATGTGCCACAGCATATCCTAATGCTTTGTCCCAGAATTTCCGCTTTACAGTGGTTGTGTTGCAGCTCTGAATGTTAAACAAGTAGTATGCAGAGTTTATGTACTATTCATCATATGTGCAGCCACTTCTTGTGTTGCTGTCAATGGTTTTATTATTTTCCATCTTTACCTCAAATGTTGTGCTCAATGGCTAGGTCTGAAAGTGATAATTACTTCCCCACTGCAGAGACAAACTGATTTACATATTTATCAAAGGGAAACTGGATGGCTCTGAGCATACCACAGGAACATTTGCATATTTATAACCTGAAATGTACAAAAGCTAAAATTAAGATAGGGATGTCTTGGTCTTAGTTATAAGCTTGTTTTAATACAAAGGTTTTAGTCAGTGGATTTTGTAATCAGATCAGTGCATTAGAGTGAAGTATCTTTTCTTCCTCACAGAAAATCAACATAGAGATTAAAATGATTGTTAGCTTATGAATGATGTTATGCAGAAACTGCAACATTAAGTTTTCATAAGGTGAAAATCTTAGCCTTTGAGCCCTGAAGAGATGCTTAACTGTGGCAAAACCTTAAACTTCTATAGTGGAAAGGGGCTCCCAAGAGGTTTATTATGTAGTAAACCTATGGGTATATAGCTGAATGGCATCGATATATTTTCTGGGAGAAATCTGTGTTTCCAAATACTTATGCATGTAGCATTAATTTGTAGGATTTTATGCATTTATTCAAAGGCTTGCCACTCACAGAGGTGAATGCCTGGAGCTGACTACAAGTTGTGATTCTGGTTAATGATGCTATTCAAAACCAAACATGAGCAGCAGTAGCAAATTCTGAACAGCAAATAAAAACAATAAAACCCCAACAACAATCAAACTGCCTCTTCTAGGCAATGATGTGATGGCTTATTTTCCCAGGCTGATCTATTGGAATCTTTGTTCAATAATTGTCTCAAGCTTGCTGTAAGTTTCTGGATACAAGAGAGGCATATGAAAGTTTACTGTAGTTGGAAGAGTGTTACATTTACAGGAATTTCCTTTATTGTCAACTCTCTTTTCCTGAGACAGATCCTTAACTCTCCTCCTGAAACATGTTTTTTCTTTGAATCTGGCAAACTGCTTTAAAGCTTTCCTCACAAGTAGAGAGACTATTTTTTTCTAATACCTAGATTACACAGAGGTATTCTGTTTCCTCTATCTTTTTATTCACAATTTCAGGAATATTCTAAATTATTTTGAAATAATATAAATAATATTTCTTTCCAATTGGCTTGAAATGATGGTAAACTAATTTTTGAATAAAATGCATTTGTTCATATGCTTTTTTGAATAAACCTTTGAACACTTTTCCAAATCATGAACACGTTTGTAAACAGTTTGTTTTTTGGTGTTTGTACCTTGTTTACAAATGACTAGTCATTTTTCATAAACCCTATCTCTTCATGTAGATGCATGCAATAGGAACTTTACATGAGTCAAAACTCAGCAATTACAATCATCATTAGTGAGGCTGGTTCAGCTGCCATTCAGGCTGTGCTAGGGAAGTTGAATAGCAGCATGGCACCGTGTTTCCTTCCAAAGAACAGAGTGAATTGCTCTTCTCACTTTCACATAGCTATCACTCCACTGAAATTGGCATTTTCATATTCAGAATTAAACAATTCTTCATAATTTTACACAGCTTGAAGCAAGAATGGAGAGCAGAATATAGAGAGCACTCCTCAGTATATTCTGAGAGAAGCTTCACTTAAATTTTGGAATACTGATGTACTAATTAAAACAAGTAACACCTTAATGCAGTCCTCAATCTGTTTTGTGTCTTAAAAAAATATAACTGGAAGAAAAATGTCCAATGATCTAAAGCTTTTATCTGCTACAATGTTAGTCACATACACTGCGGAATACATTCCTGGAATGGCAATGGTAGGAGTAGCTTGATCTGAAATTCTAGTTGCTAAATAGCTGCAGAAGTGATGCAGCTCCTTCAGCTAGATTGATTTTGATATTCAGAAATATTGTCTTTCCAAATATGTTCTGTTCAAATCATAAAAAAATTAACTGGTACCATCTACTGGTACCATCATGGATCAGTATAGCAGTTAATTTTTTCAGAACATGGCTTTCAAGTGAGGCTTTCAATTTTAATCTAAACTCTTTCCATTTTTATTGATAATTTCCTACTCTGGATATAGTAAGCGATCATTGCTTGAACGAAGCCATGGTTTCCCCAAAGCTTTGACCTATTCATCCTACAATTTCATATTCTGTATAAACTCTTTACATCCAAAAATTCTATTGAAATTTGTATTGCTTCCTGAAGCCTGCAATAGAACTCACAGGGGACACTAAGCCAGCTGGAGCCTCGTTCTTCTAATTCAAGAGCACATGACATATGCCATATTTCCAATCATATTTTATGAGTGAAGCTACACAATTTTACTGTCTTCTCTTACGCAGACATCATTTATCTGTTCACCATACTCATAAAAGTGTGTTGCTCATGGAGTTGCACGTCTAGCACTTTGGGTACAATTCATCTTACTGTCCTTGATGTCTAATATGAAAGCATTTAGTTTTCAGTTATTTGCCTATCTTCTCTTTTTTAGTCAACAGGTAAAAAAGGTCTTTTTGCTGCTGTGATTCATCGCTTCCCAGGCAGCTAAATAACTGCCATTTCCTGGGAATATTTATACATCAATTTAAACTTAATTCTAAAGTCTCTGAAATATACAGAAGTAGTGAGAGTGAAGGAGTTAAAATTTTAAAAAATATGTTTCTATCAGAAAACAGTAAAAGATGTGTTTTGTCTTCATGATAGTATTTGCTTCCAAAATTCGTATAATATTGAACAAGAAAGATAACTGTTCATAAACATCCACAATGCATTCTTTGCATTTTTCTGCACTGGTTACCATTTAGAAACACTAGTAAGTGAATGTATTTCTTGTGTTAATGGTAGTCACATCATTCAAATGCACTTAAATGCGGCTTATCTCCTGGTAGCACACACTTTGCTGTTTATCTACAATTTTCATTCTAGGAGGTGCCAGTGTTCAAGATCAAAATAGAAATGGAAGGTTTTGCCTGTGAGTGTGTTGTGACTGCCATACTCTGACAATAATGTTTTTTGAATTACCACTATTAGTCCATCTGTACTGAAAAATGTTGCTGCTAAGATAAATTATCATTTTAGCATTCATGAATTAAACTTAATGTAGCCAATCCTCTTTGTTTAAAAATCCTTTTGAAGGAAATGGAAGTTTTACCATTGAGTTTAACAAGTTTTGGATGAGAATTTCTGTGCATTTTATTTAGATGTTTTTTCTAAAATGGGAAGCATTTGATTGTCAGAATTTTATATTTTTTTCAGGGCAAATCAAGTTACTCAACCTTGTTACCAAAAAAAGTCATCATAATGTCTTATATTTAATTTTAATATAAATTTTTAATTTTAAGTTTAATTATCTGAGATAGCAAGACACTTTTCATTGCTTCTTATGCTTTCCCAAATTAGTTGGGAAATCAAAATGGCTGTTATTGAATGGTTGCCAATGCCTTTGATCACCAGAGATCATTTAATGTGATATACTGAGTGCAACTCTCGTTTTATTTTCATTTTGTTTTATATACAGGATGAATTTGAAAGTTCAATTTCATCACGGAAAATGGTGTATGTAAAAAAATACTGTTGTGCACATCACTGCACATATATTTCTTTGCACAATACCCTTTATTATTATTGTCGTAGTATCATAAAATAATAGCTTGATATAAGTTGGGAGGGAACTCTGGAGGTCATGTGGCTGAATACCTACACATAAAGTCCTAATTTATCTTTATACTCCACTTTTTTATATCATCATTGACACATTTCCAAGAGATATTGTAATCACTTAGCAAGTACATTCTCCAAACAATTTCAGAAGCCAATGGGAAATTGTCTCTTTCTTTTCTGGCACTAAGTCCACCTTATGCAGCAAGCGCATGGCTTGTCAGATGGATCTGCATGATTTTCCCTCAACCCACCAATTTTAAAATGTCAGCCTTTGTAACAGATTTTCTCAGCTCTGTTGGGAAATTTCAACTCCCACAAGGCTTCAAAATTTACATAAACAAATTCTCCTACTCTTACATTTCTTGTTTGCTCCTAGTTTACAAACAAGACCAACAGGTATCACCTAAATTTAACTGCTGATGACCCAGTCATTTGAAAAATGAAGACAGTCAACCTTTTTAAAAAGGCAGTTTTAGAATGATATAACATTAAAAGACAAGTAGAAATAGTAGCAATAAGGTAGTTACTCCTTATCCAGAAAAAGAATGCAGCAACAGAAACAATGATCTGAAAACCATTTAGAAGGCTCTGTTTTTCAAAGTTCTCATCTCATCCACTTCGACACAATAATTTGGCATCAGATGAAAAATTAATTCTTAGTGGACAGGTTAGCAAATCAAAGTTAACATTCAAATTGGACCATTCTTGGATGCTTAAGTAAAAGAATAAAGATAAAATGGTTGTGAAGAAAGAATTATCTTTATATGTTCTGAGATCCCTAAAGGACAGGTTCATTGTCAGGCTGATGTGAAGAATTGTATTCTTAAACTTTGGTCATTTTCCAGGACCAATAATTTTAGATTCCTAATCAGTATAAAATTCACTGGAGTAAGTTACAAATAGCAGCTTCACTCTCATTCATACAGAAACAGACTTTAAAGAATTCAGTCTTAATAGGTTTCAGTGTAATTTATAGAACTGTAAGACCCTTCACAGTGCCAAAGTAGTGTGACAAAGCCTTTTGTGAAAATGAAACATGAACCCGTGGTGCCTTAGAGGTACAAAACATATCCCTGTGTATACTTCTTTTAAATGTGTGCACCTGGGTGTGTTTATTACTTTGCACGTTTTTAGTTGATGTTTTTCTATATGACGAGCTATTAAGGACTAATTATTAGGTTTGATAATCAAACAACACATACTCCAAAGGTGCTACATACATTCTCTTACTTTTTGGTTTTTTTTGTCTTACTCTAACACTCATACTGAGATTTTTGCCATGCTGCCTCTATAGCTTGCTAGGCATCAAGGCTTTACCCCCAAACTGTGACATCTACTCTGCATGCTGAGACTCTTTCAGATATCCTCAGTGGCTTGAATCTTCCTGCTAAGGGGTTTCCTTGATTGAGAGCAGCTGCTTCCAAAGGTCACTTGCTCTCTGTGGATTAGCCCTTTTCTCTGATATGCACAAACCCTCTCATTCTGTACTTCAAGAAACCCTGCAGCAATCGAGTCATGGTCCCGATTGCTACAAGCCCTGTGAGGTTGTGCCCTACTGTGTGCTGCATATGCCAAATGCTGTGTAAAAGAAAATTTATGTGAAAAGTGGTCTCAAAAAGGCATAAGGACACAAATATTTATATATGCCAAGACTAAGAAAAAAGTAATTCAAAGACCTCAAAGCTGTCCTTTTTTTTGTTTGTTTGGTTGGTTTTTTTTGGTTGGT
>VZTE01001371.1:98000-202697 GCA_013397775.1 Eulacestoma nigropectus | reverse complement strand
TTTTTTTTTTTTTTTTTACCTAGGGCAAGTTCTGGATGTGCTGGAGAAACATAATCTGGGTGACAAAACTCTTGTATACTTTACATCTGACCAAGGAGCTCATGTTGAAGAAATCTCCAGTGCTGGAGAAGTCCATGGAGGATACAATGGCATATATAAAGGTGAATATTCTCTGATTGTTCTTGAAAAATGCAAGAAGAAAGTGTCTCGCTGGGTTTATACTATGTGGCTAAGGTAAAAATCTTCATCTAACTGAAATAAATTAAGAAATTTTTTTTTTACTCTTTGTAATGAAATTCAATGAGTCTTCTTGTCTCTTTACGAGAGATTAATTTCTTTTCATTCTTTCCCTAGGTAGAGGCTGTTTTATGTTTTCCACTCATATTTCAGGGGTCAAGATCAAAGAAATCCAGCAATTTTTAGAAAGTTATTCACCTAACTTGAAGCTTCTAGTTGAAGAGCGAATGAAGTAGATTGTCCTTAGGTCTGAATTTTTTTTCTTTTTTTTTTATATATAGTATCACAGAACTACAAAATCTCAAAATCAACTACAAATCCAGTTGAGCCTGGAAGGCATCTCCCAAGCTCTGCAGTCCCAGGTCCTGCAGAGCAGGGTCAGCTATAGCACGTTTCTCAGGATTGTATCCAGTCAAGTTATGAAAATCTCCAGTGATGGCAACTTCATAGCCTCCTTGGGCAACTTTCTCTAGTGTTTGACCACACTCACCATAAAAAAACTTTTTCTTATATTTAAATGGAGTTTTCTGTGGTTTAGTTTGTGCCCATTGCCTCTTGCCCTGTCAGTGGCACCCCACTGAAAATAGTCTGGCTCTGTCCTCTTTACTCATGTAAATCCATGTATCCCTACAGATGGGTAAGATCCCGCTAAGCATTTTCTTCTCCAGGATAAACATCTCTCTCAGCCTCTCCTCATATATTGAATGCTCCAGCTACTTAATCAATTCATCACCTTCCTTTCAACTCCTTCTGCTATGTCCATGTCCCTTGAACTGGGGAGTTCTGCACTTGGACCCCATGCTCCAGGTGTGTCTCGCCAGTGCTGAGCAGAGAAAAAGACTTGTCAGAAGCATTCATCCTAATGCAGCTCAGAATGATGTTGTCCTTCCTTGCCAGAAGGGCACTTTGCTGGCTCATGTTCAGCTGGTTGTTCATTAGAACCCTCCAGTCGCTTTGTGCAGAGCTGCTTTCCAGCCAGTTACCTTCCAGCCTTTGCTTTGCTAGAAGTTACTGCTGTGAAGATGCAGGACTTGCTATTTCCTTTGCTGAACTTAATGAGGTTCCTCTTGGCCCATTTCTCCAAGCCTATCAAGGTCCCTTTGGATGGTAACACAACCTTCCACTCTTGCCAGATTTATATCATCTGCAAAACTTCAAAAAGGAAAAAAAAGAGGCATATAGAGTAAGTGATAACAATATAGTGAGGTTTTCAAGCAAGAGGACCCCACAATTTTTAGTCAGTAGGTATCTGTCTGAGAAATGACCCTTACATTTTAAGAGAGCTACAAAAGAAATGCTACACAAGAAAAACAAGAAATGCCAAAGTCATGAGGTCTGTCTATCAGATGGGTCCCCTTGGGCTAACACCAGAGTGAAATGTATCTTGAACGCTAGCACATAGGCCTTGCGGAGTGATTTAAGTAATTAAGGAACCATATGGTTACATATCTGTAGCTGTAGGCACAGCCTGAGGTGTTTCAGACGCTCTAAAACATATTTGCCTTCTAGAGTGCCAGACACAAGGTACAGGATAAGTTATAAGGAATCAAAAAATACGCTTCAGAATATGTCTTCTTGAGGAACTTTGATTAAATGGAGTCTTTTCTCTCAAGCCTTGCAAAATTTTGTATTCATACTTACAATGCAGAGAAAAACTTGAAATAGATCTTACCTTGCTTAATAAAAAAATCTGATCGACAGGTTTAGTTGGGTAGTAATGGGGCTTCTTTTAAAAAAAAAAAGTAAAAATTGTGTGGTTTGCAGTTAACGCCTGTGCTGTGCTGGCAAATGTAATATACAATGGGTCAGAAAATAATCACAATGTAAGAAACAAAATGATTATTTGATGAGAGACATTCTTAATGAAATAAAAAGAAATTAAAAAACACATGCAATTAGTTGAATATACTTTTAACATTTTAAAATACAATGAATTCTGCTTTATCTTCCACTCCCTCCATCTCCAAATCAGTCCTTAATTTAACAGGTATATTATGCATCATTTTCAAAAGGACTGAAGTGGAAATGGTCAATTAATTGCATAACTAGCCATTTTCATACATAGGAATTTATTCATATTAAAAGTCGTGTGTGATGAAAAGTGTCTGTACTCTCTGGGAGAGTTAATGAGAACCAGACCTGTGAAGCCCCAAGACTCAGGCACTGATATAGCAATGTGCCTAAAAAAGCAAAAGGACAATCTTTGTGCTGTTTGTGCTCATGTGTGCACACTAGGAATTTGCTTCCTCTGGTGTACAGTTTAAAAAATTGGGACACATACACATCCTTTCTCCCTCCCTGTCTCTGCTAGTCAATCTCCAGTACTTATCTTTGTCTGAGTGCTGTATGAATGCAAATATGAATCAAGCCACTTAACCGTCTTAGAGCTAGAGCAATATACTCAGCAATAATTGGTTCTGCCCTAAAATCAAAAGCTCCAACCCATCTCCACAATTCTAACTCACTAATTTCTCTTGATACCTAGCCAAATAAGCACCAATAATAAAATTTAGGAGGGGTTTGGAGAGTTAAGCTAGTGCTGCAAGACCCGATGCAAAAAGGGGAAATTGCTATTTGAAGGTTTTATTACTTTGGATTCTAACTACAGAACAGTTCACCATAGATTTGGAGAGCCCTTGAAATTAGAAACCACAGCTAACACAGTGTTTAACCAGTCGCTTTCAGACACAGTCTGGTTTATCTCTGCAGTATCCCTTTTCAGAAGACATTATATAGTAATACTGAAGTGATGGATCAAAATCTCTTTCCAGTGGCCTTTTTCTGGCAGTTATCAGGATCAGAATCTGTGTAGTAAATGAAATCCCTAAGAAGATCTCCTCCTAATCCTAGGTAGTATGACCTTGGTTTGTGAATCCTGACAATTTAGATTCTACAAAGATTATAACATTAATCATATTAATTTTTGTATAGACTTTGAGTCTTTCTAAAGTCTGACCATAGCCTCTACCACTTGTCCATGAGAACACAGTGCTTTCATTTACTATTTTGAAATGGTACAGTTGCAAATTTCATGGAACATCCTGAAGTTTAATAACATTTCCTAACCGATATAGGATAAAGGAGGGAAAAATTTTTGTATCTTCTCTAGCTTAGATTTGTTTTGTATACTTTTACAGGGCCTCTTTGCAGAGGAAAAATTCAGAAGATAATTGTCTCTTCCATCTCTCTCATCAATTTTAACTGATGAGTTTTTACTTGTCCCTAATTTCTGGTTATTTTCCTCTGTGAATTACTTCCCTTTCAAACTGAAGTAAATATACTAAAGTAGTAAGGGGCTTAACACATAGTAGCATCAAGGTAACTTAATATTGGTTTTGGGTATTTTTGCAAAGGGTGACAGGCTGTTTGTTTTCTCTTTTTGTTTCCTGACTGTTAGTCAGATTTTGATTCATGGCAACCCTTTGTCTCTTAACCCATGATTAATGTTCCAGTAACTTTTCCTGAAGGTCTTTGTCAACGATCTTTAAAAGGTTTAAATCTAGATACAGCTTCTAAAACAAAAAATAGTGGCTATTTTAGTAAGAATTTCTTCCCAACGACTGAAGGCCTTCTTACCTAAACTCATGAAGTACTCCTGGGATTTGTACAAGATACTATTAATATTTTAATTAAATTACAATATTAACAATTTAATTAATACATTAATATTAATAAATTTATATTGAAATATGGAAAGTATTAGGTGTAACTGAAGTATCTTCTTAAAACTTTCTATGTAATTTTCCAGCTTTTTATTTTTCCAGTTCTGTAATATTTATCTTTTAGAAGTATGAAACATTAAGGTATTGCTTGTGTATATGATTTCCAGGATACCTGCACTGACTTCTTTTTAGGTGTTTTTCACTAGCTGCCTCATTGAAGCATGTGCATTTGAGCTAGTTACCATAGCTTTCCTTTAGGAGCAGAAATAAGGTTAGTTTTTCCAAATACTTTGGATTTCTGCTTTCAAATAAGATGAGTAGAATAAATAAATGTATAGAATTTCCTCTATATTAATAACCAGCGTAAGATGACTGACTTAAAAGAAACCATTATATTCCTCTTTGGTACCCTGAGATTTTGCATCTAGATATTTTGTGGTAATTTTTATTTAGTTTCTTAGTGATTAATTTCTTGAATTAGCTTCAATGTGCTATAAAATATATGTATATATATGTATATACATAATTTATAGCAATAAACAATGAAGGCAATAAAAACTTTTCTCTACACTTTTTTTCACTATAGTATTTCACTGGTACATATGCAGAGTGTAAGTCCTCCCTCGCTATCACTTGTTGACATCTATCCCACTTTGTTACATATGGGATTTTCTGTTGAATCTCCTTAGATCTCTTACTGTCTTTTGGATATGTACATTTTGCCTGTTCCTCAGAAACAATGTCTTTGTCCTTATGAAGCACTTAGCACAATACAGACACTTGGCTACTGTCATGCTGCTAGGGTGGGTCGTGAGTTCTGCTGTTAGTGGAAGTAATGGAACTGGAACCGAACGCTGATAAAGCCAAACTGTTTGAACAACATCAATTTTAAGTGCTTTGTGCCTTAGAAATAGGTATTATAATAATTATTTGTTAATATCATAAAAATAATAATTAATTTTTCCTAAGGACTTAGACCCTTATTTTTTTAAATCTACTACAGATCGGTGAGACCAAAACAAGAAATGGGGGAATCAATTACCCAGTGTTTTATTAAAATTTATTACTGTAATGCAAGTTTATATGCTGCAGTGATAAGTTAGTTCAGCAGGGTTTCTTGGAGCTGTTAGTAAACCTTTTCCTTCCTGTAAGCCACAGAAAAATCAAGCTGACCATTACTTTGGCCCCAGGAATCATGCTATGGCATATCTAGTGATATTTGTTGGAGTTCACTCTTGACTTGAAAGAAAGCAGTAGTTGAACCTTTTTTTTCAAATGTACCGTATTTTTTATAGTCTCTCTGAAGTAATCCAGATTTCTAAATTATCAACCCATCTTGTAATTTTGACTGAAACAAAAAGTATCCTCAGAGATCATTTCATTTGGTTGGGAGAAAGGTCGGATGAAAAACGGCCAAATGAGCCATGTCTGTTCCATTCACCTGTACAAGAATAGCTCAGATTAAAAATTAACAAAAACAGTAAATGAAACTAGTTAAAAATTGGTAAAATAAAGAGTAAATTTGCCATTGAAAATAAATTGCTGTTTGACCATTTTATAAAGTAAGCAATAGTAACCAGTCTTGGTTGTTGATATTTGTGGCATAAAGTCCACTACAGATGGGTAGAATAATTAATTTCTTTGTATTTCTCTATCATTCAAGAGAATAAATTTGGTTTAGGACCTTTTTTTTTAGAAGAACATATGAAGGAAAAGGTAGTATGGTTATAATCTATGTGATTTAAGAAAGTTATTTAAAATAGTTTTCATCATTCATCACTCATGATGTTAATAGTGATTTACTGCAGAATTCTCCTTTATCTATCATCCTTTACAAAACCTCTATTGCTAGAGTTAGGTAATAGCAGTCAATTTAAACCAGAGGGGAAAAAAAAAAGATACATTCTTTTAGCTGAGATTTGAAATGAGGTTAAAATGGAAATTTGACATCGTGTTGTGGATGACTGCAGAGAGTTATGTCTGTATTTTGCCTGCTCCTGCAGGAAAGGTGAATGTAGGCTATTGTTCAATATAACACTGAAAGTGCAACTACTCAGAAGACACAGATAGCTACACAGGAAAATACAGCCTGATGTGTTTTACCCTTTTTAAAAAATATTTTTAGAAGACTTTAAGTTAACAAAAATAACAAAAACTAGGTTGCTAGTTTGCAAGACATACAGCCTACTAGGTTGCAGGCTTTTCTATGTTTCTGTGTTGTCAAGTCTGAGCAAAATACAAAACTAATGAGCCAGATCCTTAAATATCAAGAGATTTTGTTTCAAAATAATGACATTTTGTTGTTATTTTTTTATTTTATTAGCCATTTAGATGTTTGTTATTTGTTTCAAGTATCAGTAGTAAAACCTTGATTTTTTTTTTTTTTCTTTAAGGAAAAAAAGAATGCAGGTATCTTGAACAAAATTTAACAGCTGGAGTTTTAAAGATGATAAATGTCCAGAGATTTTTAATCATATAATGGTATTAAGCACCTCTAGTCACTAAACACAATTCTAATAAAAATGAACACCATGTAAGCATAGATACTAGAAGACAGTCTTCTGCAATGATCTGTAATTCCTGCTCTGATTCCCTGCTATTCTCAGTCTCCAGAGATGTAAAAAAATTATGCTCCAATTTGCCTTTTGAAAGGAAAACAGCAGTCACTTCTTCATAGACGTAAGTGAGGAGGTAGCCCTGCTGTGGAATCCATTTTGCTTTTTCTACCTTACAGCAGGGCATCAGAGTTTGTGTAGTGTTCCTTTGTGCTTGGGTAATGTGCAGCTTTTCTGACCCCTTCTGCATTACTCAAGAAAATTTTACTGTGAACCTAAGAGCTGTGAAAGCGACCCAATATCTAGGTTTTAAGAATTGCAACGTGTGGGAATCAGATCTACCACTTACCTTGAAATTTCTGTCTTCAGATTACACAGGAGACAACAGTATAATGAGACTTTATTAAAACATCCAAACTAGCTAGCACTCTTACTAGGTTCAGTCAGGCATACAGAAATAAAAGGAACGTCATACCTAAAGCTACCTATGGTATAGATCAACTCTTCGTGTTGTCTGTCTGTTGATACTGTTAGGCCCTAAAGCTGCTGTCAAGTGTACACAGAATTAGGATCTGTCTCATGAACTAAATCATCTCCCTGGCATAGCTGTTCACTGAAAGTATGTTAATTTGAGGATATCTGTAATTTTATGGCCTTATGTTTTTCTTGAATTTTTATTTGGATTTAACAACTCACACTCAGCAGGATTTTCTATGCACCATAGCTCAGTCAGGATATTAATCTTTCCTGCTACATAACACCTAATTCCCAACAAACTTTGAAAAACTTAATGACTGTTGCACAGGGATAGAATCATCTTTTCTACAGAAGATGTACACAGTCTATTGACATCTACACTGATCTTGACCCAACAACATTAACAACTAATCAGCATACTTTTGGGTGAGCACTTCCTTCTGCTAGGTGAAAAGCATTGTGTCTCACCAAATAACACTTTATGGACATAAATCTGTATTTTCTTTAGACTCGTGTTTTGAAAATAATATTTTACAATACTGTAAAAAAAAATTGTACATGCATCTCATTCTTGAGTTTTAGAATAGGTAGTCACATACTTCATCATGAGAATGGAATTACATTTAACTCAGTGATGACAGTATACTTTTAAGAGTATTGTAGAAGACAGACAGTCTTGTTGAGATCTGATCTTGGCACTGTTTTGCAAAAAAAAAGCTTAAGCAAATATTGTCGCTTGACATAAGGTTGAATATTAGAAAGTCTAAGTTTTCTCATGTCAGACTAGATGTGTCCCTGACTATTCAATATTATGAATTCTGATAAAGCCCATGAAAAAATTAAGCAAAAATCTAATATAACAAAGAATGATGAGCCAATGGTCTTTCAGTCACAAGAAAAGAAAAAGGTAAATTTATACACAAAAGAGTTGTCTGTCTTGAAGTTACTACTTACCTTTACGAATAGTGAAAGACCTGTAGAAAACCAGGTGGATTCTTAACCCCCTTTGCTGAAATTGGAAAGATCATCAAGGAGTCAGTAAAATAGACAGCATGTATAACAAGGCCTGGGGTCAATACGAAAGGTATTGACATCTATGAGGTGTTTTGGATGTTTAAGATGCTGAGGAAACAGAACTGTTAAAGTACTTTGTTGTAGTATTTTTTTTTTGTTTTTTTTTTTTTACTTGAAAAAGCGAGATACAGGAAAAAATAGGCCAGTAGGAGTTTTAACTGAACCATGAATTGCTATTTGATTCATTTAATGGCAGGAGCCCAACCCCCATATTCCTCTTTTTCCAGACATTTTGAATGTATAAAACAATCTTGATTTATTTGTAAATGGCCCTGGCCGTGCTTAACCACATCAAAACCCCATCTGTTTAACAGAGGTTTCTTTTTCAAGTGATTTATTAATTTCAGAGGTCACTCTGAAGTGCTCTACACAGTCACGACTGTGCAAGACCTTGGTAACAGC
Source organism: Eulacestoma nigropectus (assembly GCA_013397775.1). NCBI lineage: Eukaryota > Metazoa > Chordata > Aves > Passeriformes > Eulacestoma > Eulacestoma nigropectus. The sequence goes on along the minus strand of VZTE01001371.1, from coordinate 194,290 downwards.
ATTTGTGATGCCTCTCCCTACAGAGTCATGTCAATTATTTATTAAGTAATGGTGAATATGCTGTCATCGAATAAGCCCATTGCCCTGCTGCAAAGATGTTGGGAAGACTGGGCAGCGATGGATCTTGTAGAAACAATAAATGACTGCAATGCAGTGTTGAATGCAATTGGTTGATAGTGCATTTGATGCAACTGTGTTGGTTTAGAAGATAAAAAGTTCTTCACAGCATCCTGAAAGTTATCATCACTGAAGGGAATGTCTTTCTAATGCATTGAATTGGAGAATTCAGTAATATACTTAAATTAGTACTTTATATAGAGTCATTAAGCACCATTTAAAATAAAATATCACGTACTTTCTCTGAGTTCATACCTCAGACATCTAGGTGTAACTCGTTTTTTTTGATTCTTGTTTTTTGGTTATAGGTTCACATGGCTTTGGGGCACACTATCTAGACCAATTTCTATGTGAAGATTCCAGTGAAGTGCTTTTTAATCTCCTACAACTACTTATTTTTTGTGTAATTTTAATGCATCTTATAAGCTCTGTCTAATACATATTAGTAAATTTACTGTGAGAAAGTACTACAGTAGGTAGAAAATCTAGAAAATTAAGAACAAGGTTAATGCATGTAATGTAAAGATTCTAGCTAGACATAATGTTTAATATTAGGAAATTGAATCTTACAGGGTGGCATTATCTAAAAAGAAATTGGTTTCTCAGCAAACAAAACTAATTTTTCAGGTGGAAAATCAACGAACTGGGAAGGAGGCATTCGTGTGCCAGGTCTTCTCCGCTGGCCTGGAGTGGTACAGGCTGGTGCCTATATTGATGAGCCAACGAGTAACATGGATCTATTTCCTACCGTAGCCAAACTTGCAGATGCACAGTTACCCTCTGACAGGTATGCTCTGTAGTCATCTCTGCTTTAGAGAAAGTGTCATGAGTGTTTTGTAGATTCTGGTGGTATCTATTAAGATAAAGGTGAGAATGTAAATAAGAAACTAGGTTTTATACTTACAATATTATGTTGTCTCTTTTCATATTGACATACTGATAATATTTTACAGAAACATTGTATGTAAATAGAGCTTAACTTGCAGAACAAGCACCAAGCACCAAAAAGATAACAGAATACCATAAGAGCATCGTACTGTCAAATCAAACTTGGAATTACTTACTAAAAGCAAAAATGAATGTATCAAAAAAGGTTCTGTTCTGCATGAGTGAATGTGTTCGATAAGGAAACTATAAGTGTAAATTACTTTAAACTTCATTATCTCATCTTTGACCTGCTTAATATAACAAAACACATCAAAATGCCAGCTAGGCTTTTCTCACAGATTTGTTTGGGGTTTTTTGTTTAGTTTGGTTTTTTTTTTCTCTGTACCAAGTTAATGAAAATAATCCCACATAGAGTTTTTCACCCTGATAAGAAAAGCCACTGGACTTCCACAATTCAGAAGATGCTTTTCTGACACTGCTACATCCCCAGGCTTTGTCTTGTTTGAGACATACATAGTCTCAGTGGCAAGGTGCCTCTGCCTAAATGCTGTTGCTATCCAAATCCAGTAAGTGGAGAAACCTGTTGATACACATATGCTTTGAACACATGTATGACTCACAGGCAGCTTTTGAGCACGAAGCATCACGAATCCACGTGGGGAAGCCCAGTGGTGAGCAGAGTCACTCTGCAAATGATTATTCATTGAGTGTTTGAAGGAAAGGGCAGGTCAGAACAAGTCTAAGACATGAAAAATTAGTCAGGTTGGTCCTGAGAGATGCTCTACAAGCAGTAATTCTGTCAAACCTCAGAAATTCTGATTGTTCTTAATGTGGCAGATCTTATGCATTTTGTTTTCATATGCTTGAGTGAATACTAAGTACTGATGTTTTCTTTGATCTCTTATAAAAATCCAAATATACTTGCATAACTTCCACTTGGCAGGTTGCTCCACTGTGATTCTTCTGTGTAGACTGATGCCACAAGTACTGCTTCATCTTAGATCATGGACTAGCTTGAAGTATTTTTGATCCAGCAGCTGAATTCTTATAGCTCCACTGAATTCTTCCTGAGAAATAAGAAAAAATTAATATAATTAGTATTCTGTCACTGTCAGGGGGCAGTTTAAAAAGGAATGGAAGAGATGCTCCTAGTTGAAGAAGAGAAATTAGTCATCGGAAAGAAAAGTCTTGTATATTCCTGTGAATCCAGCAGCTGTAGGAATGCTAGAGTACTGGAGATGCCTTTTTCCCCATCAACAGGCTCTAGAACAGAAAGTGTTCAGTAGATACGCATCTGTTAATAAGCAAGCTTGCAAGACAGGAGTCTGTTACTCAGGCAATGGAAAACTGAAAGTGAGAAAGGCTCTTTTTCAACAGACCCCCACAGATAGGGATTCACCCAGAAGGCAGTTATCAGACAAGGTAGCTTTTGGAATTCCAGAAAGTTTTCCTACCCATCCTTTGAGAAAAGTGCTTATCTGAATGGCTTTATTGCATACAGTTGCTGACAAGAATTTAATCAACACATGCGACTTAAATAGTAGTACCTGTCTTGTAGTAGTTACACTAAAGTAAAAAATGTTTTATGTAATGGTAATGAAATGGTCATGTATGTAAAGGTAATGAAAATTAACATAGACCTTTTAAAACTTTTTATAAGTTTCAAAATTTTTTATGAGATGCTGCTCAAAATGCTGAAGAATTACTTGATCTGTATATCAGCAAAAAATAATTTCCTATAAAACTTACTGTAAAATTTGTAATCCATAGGTCAAAAAAAGGTCAAAAATGCAGATTGTGATTTCTCCCCTGCCAGCTGATGTCAGCAATTCAAAGGTTTAATTTAGGGAAACAGTTAAAATCCTTGCATATTTTATAACTCAATTTTTACGTAAATTGACTGACTCCTTCAAAGCATGATCAAAATTGTCCAGCAGCATTTAGGAATTTATGCATATTTATGTGTGTGTGTGTGCGTGTAGTTGATAAATGCATATTTAAACAGTTAATATTCAAATTTGAAATGAACACTTCTGTCTTAAATTCTGGCATACATAATATGCTGGACAGAGATATTACCACCACTTCTCGGGATGCTAGCACAGAACAGCATATTTTTTCTAATTTTAGGGTACTTCAGCCAGACTACTCCTAAAAACTTAAGCAGGTATATGTGAAGGACTGTGCTGTAGCAATTTATTCACTTACATCTGCTCATCTTCTCATTTAAAGAAAAAAAAAAAGAGTTGAGGGAACAACTATTCCTAATAGCAAAATGTAAAATTGTTTTCTTAGGTAATGTAAAAATCAGAGGGAAGAGCACCTGAAGGTTTTTCTCTGAATGGACCAATTGGAGGTGGCCATTCAGATTTGTGGTTTTTTAAGCAGCAGATGTGCAGAGTTATAATATCTTCTCAGGAAAGTGAGGTTTGAGTTATTTTTCTGATTTTGAAATGCTTTCTTACTCAGAATTATTGATGGACATGATCTGCTACCTTTACTTCAAGGAAAAGTTACTCAATCTAAGCATGAATTTCTCTTCCATTACTGCAATGCATACTTAAATGCAGTGCGCTGGCATCCAAGAAACAGTAAGTAAACTTGCCTGTTCACATTTTAAATATTTAATATGATTTTTATTGCAGCTTGAAAAGAATCAGGAGGGAGCCTTGGGCTATAGTAACAAAAAAATTGTTTAAAATATCTAGCTTTTTTCCTTCTCTTTCACTTCTCTTTGCTATTACATGCCTCTTCACCATTTCGCTGTTTGACATTATTTTGTTGTTATGCATTAATGTTAAATATCAATGCAATTCTGAGATCTATGGTATCTGAAATTGTCCTTTTTTTAAACATTCCTGAGAGAGAGTCTGTGCAACAGAGTAAAGTAGTCAAGGCTGACTCTTCTATCGTCCTAAAAATGCACAGGTTATAGGATGGTTTGCTGAATAACAGCACAAGTATGATGTCAGCCTGGCCATTTTTATTATTCAGATAGCAAAACATAGAAGAATCACTGAGTCAAAGTCATAATTAGCCAATAAATGAATATAGTATTATAGAGTCCCTTTTCATGCTTTTTATGAATGACATAATTCTACTTTGTAGGCCAAGGAAAAAAGCATTTCTCACTGATTTGCTCTTTTTTAACTAACAACTTGCTGTTTCTGGTAGCAGCTTCCACATTAACCAAAGCGTATTTCCCATTCTATAAAAATCTCTGTGCTGAATGAAGTTAAACACACATTTGTCCCATCTCAGTTGACATTGAAAGTGATGACTTGTGTTACAGCTTCAAAAGGATGATCCAAGTCTAGTTTTGCCTTAGAATTTTTTTTTTATTTAAGTGTTTTGGGAAAGGACTTGTTTAATAGTTAGTATGCAAACTTAAAGTATTTGGAAACTTTGTCTTCTTGGTTGTCTGTAGGCTGACTGTCTACCTGTCTTGGACTTTAAACTAGGAAAAGAGAAAATATTACATACAATATTTATTTACCACTACTGTGCCTCTATGTCTTGCATTTGATAAATAATCATAAGGAAGAACAAAGCAATCAGATCTAGGACCATTTTGTATCTGGTATTGGATGAAATTATTCTGAATCATGATGAGAGAAGTAGGCAGAGCTTAGCAGAGGCAGAGAAGCCGTTTTTCTCAAACATACACCTTTGCAAGGTGATGTATCCCTTGTCTGAGGAAAGGGTCATATTTGTTATTCACTGAAGGGGAATGTGATGGGAAATGAATGGGAACAACAATGGGGGACTAGTCTATTGTATTTACTTGATGAGCAACAGCAATGTAGAATGTGATTCCTCCTTTCTCCAAGGCATTCAAATGATAAAGCCCACTCAGAACCTGGCAATAACATTTTCGTAACAGTGGGCTGGCTTTTGTACAAAAAGGTTGTCATGGTTTAATTCCAGATAGAAACAGCCTGACAGAGCCACTCTAACTCGGTGGGATGGGGAAGAGAATTGGAAGGGTAGAAGTGAAAAAGTGAGAAGATTCATGGGTTGAGATAATGACAGTTTATAAAGCAAAAGCCACACATGTCAGCAAAGTAAAACAAGAAATTCATTCATTATTTCCCATTAGCAGGCAGGTGTTCAGCTATCTCCAGGAAAGCTGGGCTCCATCACACATAGTGGTGACTTAGGAAAACAAACATCATCACTCTGAATATCCCCGCTTCCTTCTTGTTTTCACAGCTTTCTATGCTGAGCATGATGCCATTTGGTTTAGGATGTGCCTTGGGTCAGTTGGGGTCAGCTGTCCCAGCACTGCTCCCTGCAAGTGCTCCTTGTACACCCCCAGCCTGCTCACTGGTGGGATGGAGTGAGATGGGAGGCAGAAGAGCCCTGGCTGCTCAGTAATAAATAAAACATCCCTATGTTATCCACACTGTCTTCAGCACAAATCCGAAACATAGTCCCATACTAGCTACTGTGAAGAAAATTAGCTCTATTCCAGACAAAACAAACACAAAGAGTTTTTGATATTCTGCCTTGTCATCTTACATTGTAGTGAGAGTAGGCAATAGCCAGGTATTTCTCTCTATCGTCTTATGCACCAGTCCTCTGTGAGGGCTTCACCCCTTATTTCTTACTTGTCCAATCTCAGATTTTCAAAAATGCCTTTTGCATTTTTGCATTGCATGTAGACAATGCAATCATATTTGTGAATATATTTGTTGAAGTCAGTTAAAAGTTCACCCTGGTTTTTCTCTCCACCATGTGCTATTGATGTATAGAGACAAAGATGCTTGCATTGCAGCTGTAGGTACCTGATGCTATCTCCTCTGCTGTGGGTACTCGTGGAAAAACAAGTATGGTTGGTTTTCCTTCTGATAAGTCAGCAGCTCTGTATGATGCAACCAGTAATTTCAAAATGCGTTATTATTAGTTAGAGTATTATAGTCTTCTAACCCCCCACAACAGCTCACTCTTTACAGCTTATCTGAGTCCATCCACAGTCACGATTTCTGCTGCAATTGAGAGATATTTTAGTGTGTGAAAATGAACACAAGGAAAGCAAAAATAAAACACAATGGTTTGTTGTTTTGTTGGTTTTTTTTTTGGTGGGGGGGGAACTGGGGGGGTTGTTTGTTTGTTTGTTTGGGTTTTTTGTTTGGTTTGTTTGTTTGTTTGTCCTCAAGAAGCAATCATTTCAAACATTTAATTCAGGATGTTCAGAGCTTTTGTCTAGCAGCAAAGAACTAAATGAGAAGTATCCTATAGTGACAGTTCATACCTTAATTTAGGAATACATCCAAGAAAGTGAATGAGGTCACGTTCATTAAAACAGACTAGAAAGCTGGAAAATGGTTCAGCTTTCAGTTAGCCTCAACATGCTACGATCATGAGTTACAAGGCTATAAGTCTTCAGGGTTTGGGTGTATACTGATCACCATTCCCAACTCTACATTTGTTCCATGACTAGCATGCTTTATGACCTAAATAAACACAGCATTCCTCCACGAACACATGCCTTTTCCAGTATCCAGAAATGACCCTAGAATCTCTCTTGTTTTAATTATACCTTGCCAATGTCTGTAGTCAGGTGAATAGCACTTAATTCACAGTGGACTGTCAGAAGAAGATACTTAATAAGGGAAAGTTTTGAAGAGATATTCCTTATCAAAAAAATACGAAAACTCTGGAAAAAAATGTCACCAAGGAACAGTTTTCTCTTTTTGTTTATTGTAAATTATCTTTTAGATCAGAAAAGACTTGTGTTGTTCTCGATCTGTGTTCCATAGTTAACTAGGTTAACTACAGCTACTTTGGAATTCTGTAAAAACATTCTACCTGCAGATTAGTAGGAGGGCAAACCCTGAGCAGCTCTGCCTCCCACAAGACCTAAGGCTCAGCAGAAGAAACCATGACAGTGTGGGAGGAAAACCCTCAGCCATGTTCAGCATCTTCTACACTTCTCTGGTAATGGGCCCTTCTAAGAAGAACCCAGTTGTCCAACTAGACTGCTCATTCCTTCATTAAACATGTAATTTCTATTAATTTCAAAGATGCACTTTTTGAAGAACAAAGCAACAACAGCTTAGAAGAGAAAGCTTGCAACCCTTAAGGAAAATTTTATTTATGTATTTATTGGTTAAAGTACAAGGTAATGGTACATATATTGTGTATATGCACTTATTAATGCATATATAATCAGATTTCTTACTATATTTATTTTCTGGGAAGTCTCAGTTTGCATGTCAGCTACAGCTTGCATATTTCACTATTTTTTCTAGACACTCAAAGTGTAGGATTAGCTTTGATCCTCAGGAAAAATGCACATACCAAGAACTGAGAAGGAAGCAAAATTCTGCTTAGCTATTTGGTCCCTTTTTAGCTCCATCACCCCACAGTTCCCTTAGTAACTTCATCTTTGTCATTGTTAGATTTCCACTGTGTTTCAGTCCAAACCCCCTTTTTTTGGTTTGATTTTTGACTCTTAGGTTATATATATGAAACAGGTAGATGTAGTGTTTGTTAATTTTTTGATAGTTGCTTGCAAGATTCTTGTCTGACTTAAGCAGGAATGTTTCTGACATCGTTCAGGGAAGGTCAGAAACTTCAGAGTGAACAATTACCATTTTGCATTTGTATATTTAGAGGCTAAGAGTTCCTCATAACCGAATCAATACACATCTTCATTAAGTTATATTAGTTAGGTCAGTTATTGCATTCACAATGTACTTTCCCCTTCATCAGTCCTTTGAAGGAGCATTTAGAGGATGTGTGCTATGCAATGATCTTCTCAAACAAGTCTTCAGAATTTCAACCTTGTGCTTTCTAGAGAGTCATGAGGAAAATAATCTTTTTTTTCTATTTTCCTCCTCTATCTCAGCCACAGAAATAAGCTAACACCATTTTTTATTCGTGTCACTTTGACTCACTTACATTTTACCTGATGCTAGAAAATATTGCATATGATTCTTCACATTCTGAATTTTAAAAAATTAATGAAATATGAGGCAATTTTCTTTTGCTCTCACAGACTTGTGCATGCTGATACCTCACAGAATCACAGAAGTACAGAATAAGCTGAGTTGGAAGGGACCCACAAGGATCATTGAGTCCAACTTGCTATAAGTGCCTTGGAAACAGCCAAGACATATAATCCTAATCCTTAAAGGATGATTTCCTGTTATTTTGAACCCTTATAAATATTTTTTATTTAATTTATCTGTTAAAAACACAGAGAGGAAGACATGCTAAAACTATCCAAAAAGTACAGTGATTTCCCATTATCAATACTTTTTTCTCCGCAGCTGCCTAGTATACCATAGAAATACCAATGTATAAAACCAACACCTTTAGAAAAAGACCACTACATTTTTCTTCTTCCTAGTAAGCTGTAGTTGCCTAGTTTTTTTTTAAAGCGTTAAGTAATTTTTTTAATCATGAAGCATTTATATTGAAAATTAAACAGATGTTAGATCTGCCTTTACTTGCTTGAGCTGAGCCACCCAAAATTTTGTGTTGCTTTCTGTGGTGTATGTCAGATGATGCTTTGGCCTGTTTTAAATCTGATCACATGTTCTTCTGCTTGAGCAAGTTGACCAGTACTTTTGTATTTGCTAACATTATAATTTAGCATAGCTGAGTACTAAAAAACTACCAAGGGGACTATCTCCAGAATATTACTGGTATATTAATCAGTACTGTTAAAAATGCATTGCTATGACAACTTAATTATAAGGGGAGAATTAATCAGATACAGAGCAAATCTACAGTTGAATGAAACTGCATCTTTCAGATTGCACTGATTGTGTGTAAAATTTTGATTTGATATGGAGGAAATACATTGTAATGCTGTGTAATAAACATTGAGAAATATAATGCAATACAGTCTGCATTATAAAGAAATAATGATCTTCACAGCATTTTGGTATTACTGATAAAAATATACTAATGTTTCTGATAAATGCTAGAGTGACATTACTAGCAGCACTTCACCTTTTCTATTTCAAAATGGATTTAGTTATTCAGTGGAATATGTTATTCAGTAAACAAAAGAAAAGGAGATTTGCTATGGCAAGTTCAATTGAAATAGACTAGACTGCAGAGACAAACGAGCTTATCATGCAAATATAATGACTTTTAAAGACAGTAGAAATTCACTGAAAAGCTTTATGTAGAAATTTCCCACTTTGCCTCATTTTACAAACAAGATACATTTCAATTAGTGTTTATATTGAGTTTCTTGGATGTTGTGATCTACCTCAATTATTGAAATAATTTTAATCAAATTCACCAACTAGGGATTCTTTCTGTAATATCACAGAATTCGTAGCTATTCTGATTCCTGGCCGTTGCAATGTTCTCCAGCATCCAACAGTATTTCAAGAGACGTATTTTATTCTATGGCTAGGGGTTATAGGCTCTTCCTAGTCATGAACTTAGCCTTTTTCTACACTTTCAGCTGTTAAAGGTTAAAAACAAACAAAAAGTGAAAGAGAGAGAAATATTTTGGTTTGCAGTTTTCAGGCTGGATATGTAGGATAAATTTACAGAATAGTGTTTTGGGGTTTTTTAAGAGGTTCTTCCAGATTTAGTTTGACTAAAGACATTGGAGTCATAATAAAGAGAGGACAAAGCATGAAAAATCTGCTCAGAAGGGTAATTTCGTAATGACTTCTGGTTTGGACAAGTGCAACCTTTCTTGTGAAATTGAGTTCAAGTAAGACCTGTTTCTGAAGAAATTAAATATGAGGAATACTTTGCACTTTTCCTTGTCTTTCAAAAGCCCAACATTATTCATGCCTTAAAGGATAGTAAGGGTTACCTTATAGATTAAGAGTGCTTGCATTATTTACGGTGCCATTCTTTGCTTGATTTTTTGTCATATCCCATTCAGTGTTAATAGTTAAAAACTGTAAAATGAATTCATATGCTTAAAACACTGGCTTGTCAGCACAATATTGTACTGAGAGGAAAAACACAGGAGTTGGAGTTTAGACAAGTAACAGAAACTTCTATAAAGCTCTAGAACCAGCTTGAAATGTTTTTTCTACAGTCAAGTTCTCAGTGTGAGGGTAGGTGAATCTAGTGGTTGTCTCTAGCAAATAGAAATGCATTAATTTTTATGTAAGAGAGATTTTGAAATGTTAAGTGGTGCCAAAACTCTTCTGTTTGAAAATGCCTATCTTTCCTTGTTTGGTCCTCTTAATGCATCTAAGAAATATAATTATCCAGACCCACAAAGTAAATGAACAGTTCTGTTTTCTCTGAATTAGAAAATATTAGAGTTTTTCCCAAGTACTTGGTATTTTAAAGATCTCTCTTAATACTGCTTCTACTTTCTGAATGTAAACAAGAAATGTGGAATAATTCATTCTTTAAAGCCTCATAAGCTTCTTTTTTATTACTTTCTTAGTAATAGGAGAGGAAATTTTTCAGTGTGTTCTTTACCATAGGGTGAATGAATGCTACGGTAGCTTCATATGTAAGATGTGGGATGTGCTTGTCATACAGAGTAGGCCCATTGGCAGAACCCATACCCTTGCCTAACTCCTTCCTATTCTTTTTGTTGGCTTCCCTGAGGAGCTTTTTCCATTTAGGGTTTATTTGCCTTCTCTGTGGGGAACAAAGGACTTAGAAGATGATGTTACAGATTAATAAAGACTCACATTGACCCTGAGAATGGCAACAGTTATAGTTGCTTTCATTGCTTAACAGTACAAAGGAAGGTAAATTTAATAGAAGCTTGATCCACAACTTTCTTTTTTTGCACAACATCTTCAAAGGAGAGATACTACCATGTGACTTTCACTGCTGTCAAGGAAACATTTTGTTTTCTTACAAAGGAAGATCTTTTTTTTTGTCAAATCTTATCACACCAACCTCATATCTTTTCTCAGAAAATAACAGATGAGAAAGGATAAAACAGAAAGAATAAACATTTAAAGGAGTAAAAATTTCCTATTGTCTCAAAAATTTTAGATTTCTAGATAGAAGGAATAGACTTTTTCTTTAGTTGTAGTAAAATTGATGCAGGAATGCTTTTGTCTTAGAGGGCAATTCCCCCACTGAAGGACCATGGTAAATGTCCTTTGACAGTGACATTATACACTTTCAGTGATCAGATCAGAGTGCTTTTTCTTCATATAAAAATAGGAACCATAACATACGGCTCTGTTGAATTCAAAATATCCTGACCTAAATTAGCAATGTTTTTAGTGAACATGGTTCACTAAAAGAGAGAGGTTGACAGGTTTCGGTGATCATATAAAGGCAAAGGCATTTAAAGTAGATAACTCAGTGCTATTTAAACTTCAGCTTTAATCGTTCGCTGTCAGATATTTTGTCATGCACTTGTGACGTGTACAAAAGAAAAATTTTAACGGATTTTTTCTGTATACTCCACAGCTAAAACTTAAATAGAAAAAGGCATCTGAGTTAGAGAAACTGTCTGGTATTTTTTAATTTACTTATAAATTTAGCAGTAGTTAAAACAAATATGAATAGCAAAAACCACATAAAAGACTAGGTAAAAATGCACTGCAACTCTCAACAATTAATTTCAGCATTCCAAATAACATTAAAAGTGAGTCTTCAACAATATCTAGAGCATTACACTTCCAAAAATATCTTTAGTTCAATGTTGGATTTGAGCCTGCAGCATTTTGCATGTTACATTCAGAACATAGCGCTGATTCATCCTAATTTTAAAATCGGATTCAAATGGCATATGTTGTCTTAGGCAATGTTCTTCAAGGGAAGTAGTTAATGCATGCACAGCCCACATGGTTTATTTTGTGTGCCACAGCCTCTAATATCATATTATTACTCCTAGAAAATAAAGCAAAGTATTTGTTTGTTAGAGAAATTCCCTGGAAACTTGACTGTCAAGAGCGAGGTGACTTCTCAGTATGCCATAAAAGACCCTGCCATGAAAGGCTAAAGAAATAAATGTAGAAGAAAATAGTGAATGGTTGCAGGCTAGGTGCACTTGGGCAATACTATGGTGGAGGCCAGTGTGCATCTGTGGATGATGATGTGCACTCTGTACCATGTAGTTGCTTCTAAATTTAAATATTGATCAGTACTTTGGACAGAGAACACAACCAGAATTACTGAATAATCAGTGAAACTGTTCTCAACCTGAGAAAAACTCACATCTCAGTACGAAGAGTGATCTTTCTGTTGCTTTCAGACCATTTTATGTGGTCTCAAAATATCAGAGGGTACATAACGTATTGCATTTTTCGAGTATCTTTTCTTAAGGCATCGATAGTTTCCTAAAACTAAAAATAAGAAGTTAAAAATCCCACAGCAGAACACCAAACAGCTTTCTATAATTTGTTACTTGTTTCATTGTTCTTAGTACAGAAATTTTGTGGTGGATTTGTATGAAAGCTTTTTGAAACTGAAAGAGACTACATTTCATGTGTAGTTTTTTATCATAGCTCTTTCAACAACCTCCTAGTAGCAATGCCAATTAGGTTAAATAGTATAGAATAAGTTCCTACACATTGTGACATTTTTCAGATTTAGCCAAAGTTTTACCCCCAAATTTATTGAAAATAAGTCTTCAGATGCAGTTAACTCGTATTCAGGAGAATTTTATGGTCTCATGGTTGTGGGACTCTTAAGGCAAACATTTCTGAGACTCATTTACTCAGTCCTCTTCAAGATTGATATTTTAAAACAAAATAGGTTTCTAGCATTCAAAGTACAAGGCAGAAGTTAGAAATCATGATTCACTCACAACATTAAAAGTCAACAAGACCATAAAACCTCAATAAAGATCATGATAATTTAGCACTTAGAATTAGCACTAGTGCTATAAAGAAAGGGTGACCCTTTTAGAATTAAGAAATATTAGTCATCCTTAAGATAATTTTGTCATTACCAAGTGTGTGCTAATTTTTCATGTATAACCTGTTACCTGTCTGTTGGACATTAATTTTTAAATGGTATTGTATCACAGAAGCAAGATTCTCAGTCATCTCACTTGCTTAGTGAGAAGAGTAGAGTATTCGAGACTCCATAGAATCTTTAAGATTAAATTAATTATATTATCTGGGCTCTCTTCAATGCCATAGGATTTTTTACAGGCAGCTTTTCAGTCTGTAAGTCTTATCTTTCTGTATGGGCCTGTTTGGTGAAAAATGGAGACTGAATCTCACTCCTAAAAGCTTATGGTTACCCTAGCATTACTTCATATTCTTGACAGCAAAACTACTTAGCCAGCAAAAATTTATAGTTTGGGCTCAAAACCAGTGTCTTGATCTACTGTGTTGTTGATAATTCCAGTTTGAAGTCTTCTCTCTAGCTCTTTACAGAATTGAAATTTTGGAAGGTTTTAGTTGATTCACTTATTTTTTTTTTTTTTTTTAAATAAAGTTCCCCTCCCATCCCTATCCAATGCCAAGCTCTAAATACTTTATTATCATCCAAAAGCCAGCATTGGAAGAATTAATTAATCATTTGGTGGAGCTGCTAAAACTGTACCGTGATACATAAGCACAAAGTTAATTAGAGATAGGGAATAATGAAGTATAAATGGTTTCATGAAGATTTTGACTTTAGCACTACAAAAGTATAAGACTGAAATATTAGACAAGAAAGTGTGAGTAAATAAATCTACCTGAGTGAAGAAATACTTATTCTCTGAAAATGGCGTCTCAAAACTCTGGAATTTCTTTTGAACGTACTTTTCTCTAATTCTAGAATGCTCTGGGAAACATTAAAATTAGGATTCATTAGTTCTTCGTTACCATGGAGTCTTAGAACTGCAAATCCTTTAGTTCCATCAGGGTCTAAGTCCACTTTATCCCACAACTGGTCATGGAGGCACTTTCATGCACTTTCTCTACTTCATCTCTCAGATTATCCCAATCTTCAGTCTAGCAAATGGGAATTTGTTGCAACTACATTCCTGATTGCTCTTGATCAGCTGTTACCTTTTTGTCTCAGACATGGTTAAGTTGGTTCATAGAAAAATGTAATTCCTGTCTGTTGTATGTAGACTGTGGATTTTAAGGCATTGATATAAAAATGGAATTTGCTGTGCTGTAGCATATCCCTCTCTGTTTCATGCAGTATATCTAAATTAGAAGCTAAAACAATTCTTTTTTAATATATATCTCTGCATCAGGTGTTCTATATGATATAATAGTTTTATTGTCTGATTTCTCAAAGACTAATACTCAATTCATAAATGTTATATAAAAGTTTAAAGTTATTGCTTTCACCCATAGAGGATGATACTGATAGCTTTGTGATACTGAATGGTGGATTGCTTGTAGTATTTTTAGTTGACAATGAGTTTTTGTCTCTGAAAAACAATGCAATTGTTACTAAAACCAATTTTCAGCTGTAGCCAGAGGCTCTAGGACCGTATACCTTTATGATTCAGAAACAACTGTAGCTCTTGAATATTCAGGTCCGTTTTCAAAAAGCAACTTACAAGAAAGCCAGAGATTAAACAAAACTTATCTTCCAGACGAAATCAATTTCATCAATGAGGAAAATTTGTATGTATGCTGTGAAGGCATGAGCTTATGTGCAAGTATGAGGAGAAATACATGTTTCACAGAAGTGAAGATGATTTGAATTATGCTGTGAGAGGGAAGTTTTGCCTTAAAGCTTGAAATTTGCTAAAAAACCTAAATATCATATGGAAGATTTTGTCCTAACAGGGCTGATCAGAATAAGTAAACCAAAGGTAAAATGAAGAAAATAAGGGAGAGAAAAAACTGTAACCATTATGTCATGCTGAAACAAAGGGTTTATATAGCTGACTTTTTTTCAAAACAAATACAGAAAGCATGTAGAATTTTTTTTTTGAGTCCTGTTTGCAATGGTCACTTTTAAACTTTGAAGGAAACTTTAGGACTTCATACATTATTTGATTTTCATTCTCTAATTTCATGTTTTGAGTAAGAAAAAGATTAGTAAGCTGATGGATTCTTTAATGCCAGAAAATACATTATGTGACTTGAAATAGGGATTATAATAAAACAAAATCCATTATGAAAAATGAATTATGTATGATGCTTGAAATATTTGGATTATAATATTTTAATTTATCAAAAGAAGCAAAAATGACCAGTTTTTATTACAACTAAATTTATTCTCCTGGATATCATACTTTGGAAGTTTTGAGGTTTATCCTGAAAATCTTGCAAAGTGCATTAAGAAGCTTATCTTAGCACAAGAGTATGTACTGAACACAAATGTCTCAGTTCAGTTTCACGGTCAATGGAAACATAATCAGTGAGTGGATAGAAAAGCAACTGGGAATTGCAAAAAATCGTACAAGAATACATGTTGTTTTCTCATATGCTTCAGTTCATTCAGCTCTGCTCGAGTGGAGCTGTTGGGTCATTTAGAAGTTCTGGTGATCTCAAGAATGCCAAGTAGCTCCAAACACCAGGACTGTGTTGTGGCAACAGAAGGATGGCTTAGAAAAACATGCTGATATTTACAGAGAGGCTGTAAAAATCAAGAAAAAGGTTTTGAGAAATGTTTTAACTGGATTTGAGAACACGGTAGTAAATAGATTATACAAAGCCTGTACCTCCTGATCATTACCAAAGGCCTCTTTTCTCCCCCCTTTTATATGCCAAAATATTTGAGGTCTCCAGATAGGAAGTGTTTAATATCTATCAATACTTTTAAATAGTGATGACTGCTGATTTTTGAAAAAAAATCAACCAAACCGAGCCAAACCAAAACAATAACCCTGAACTAAGTTCTGAGAAGTATATTTGAATATTTAGCAGCTAGCAGGTGGAACTAAAAAAAGTAAAAGTGACACTTGTATTTCAGAAAATATTTTTGAGTACATATTTTTCAAAGCATTTAATCCATGAGAAGTGTTTGTATTTGGAAGATAGAAAAAAACAAAAAAATCAGCGTCAGTCTCTTTAACATAACTTAAATGTCAAAAAGTTATAGATTTTTATTTCTAAATCAAGAAAACTATAAATTATTTAACTGTTGCAAAGCATTATTCCATTAGTGGGTATTTTTCAAACTAAGATGTTGGCAAATGACTACAAGGACAATGTCTGCATGTCAAGCTTAAATCTGTGTTATTGCCATGGCATGGAAGAGTCAGAAACAGGTTTCTACCTCATAAAAATGTGAACCTCAGAGCTGGGCTGAGCCTGTCAATGAAGTCTCTGCCTGGACACACAAGAACAGTTCCTATGATAATTGTAATTGGTCTTTTCTAAACAATTTCAAGCAATTTGTTTGCTTTATGGACTAAATTGACCTCAGATATATTCTTGTATTGTTAGGTTTTGTATTGCAGTTGCTACATACTTGCAAAAGGTGTGTGAGAACACATTGTGTCTCAGAGATATAGAGGAGAACCTTTAGGAAGGCTTAAACGATCTACAGTCTTGGACATCGGTACATCTGTGTCATATGTCTGTACATGGACATCTTATTCCTCCTGTAAATTTTGATCTATTCTTCGTGAGCTAGTTGTGAAAGCAGATAACCTTTTTTATTCTTAACTTTTTGGTCTTTTTATGTTTGATAGGTGAGTAGTGATCCAAAGTTCTGAAGTTAAAACTAGACAGACCTATAAGATTCAGCAGGACAGGCAAAGCTGTCAAAGTGAGGGTGAAGTTCTGGATGACAGGCAAATTGTTTAGCAGGTCCATCTGCCTGGCCTGACTACCATTTGAATGCACTTTGGTTGGAAGATTTTCTATCCTCTAATCCTAACTGTATTTCGGGTTCCTTTTTATGTCTATAGTCTAAGTGCCAAGCCCTCAGTTAGGAATTCCCACTGGCTATCAGTAAAAAGTTGGAGAGAGTTTAAGCTTGGACATGTTCAGGGTGAATGACAGCTAGTTAGAGACTTCTTTGGAAATTAAGAGAAAGTGTGTTTTAATTAATCACAACATGAAATTGAGGTAAACATCTGTCAGTGTGCAGTGCACTATAGTATGAAGAGAGGATTACTGCAAACCACTGCTGAATGCTAAACTTAACCTGGTTTACAGCTGAAAATAATTCATGTAATCCATTTTCTTTTCCATTGCAATGGATGAGGAAAGCCTTACACAATAAGGTTATTTGCCTTCTGAAGAATACCGTAAAAATGCTGAGAAGGGGCCATGGTTGTGAATAAAATAGAAAAACATTTCCTAGTCTTTCCTGTTGCCATTACTATTGTCATAGATTTTACAAGGAGTATTTTGACAAAGAAACCAGCTAAAATTGGGAGATGGAGGCTGAGTTTGCAGAACTATGAATTTAAAATTTAATGTAAGAGTCAACAGTCCGAACTACCAGTATGCAGATGTTTCTATTTCACAATATCTTGTCATCACTCTTAACTGCAGTGAGGAGGGAGGGCATATATAAAATTTATATCTGTCATGTAGTGCCAAAAGCACTTTCAGTAGTTCTGAGAAAGTACAATGTGTAACTGAATGACTTCAGACTGCAAACAGTTTTATATTCTATTTATTTATATATATCACTTCTTAAAATAAGGGGTTAGAGCCCTTAAAGAAAACCGTAATGTATGGCAGCGTACTCTTAGACCAATAAAAAGGTGTAGAATTTCATGTTCAAGGATAAAGCTTCCTTTGTTTAACTTCTCTTTGTAATTGTCTTGCTTAACATATCTTGGACCTCACAGTGCCACAAGAAATAATAATAGGTGTTGGATTTACTTTATGAGATAAGTGCCCTCTTCAAATATACTTTGAGGCTTGTTAGAATTATTACATTGAATTATATAGTTAGTTAACAATAAAAGATCAAGCCAAAGGGAACAAACATGGTCTCTGCCACCTTATTCACAGCAATGGTCTACCTACCCTGCTTCAACTGTGCTCCAGAAACTGGAGGGAAAATACCCCACCAGTATTCCTTTTGCCACTCATGTATCATCAAAACCCTTCACCCTTCGTGACCCATGAAAATGATTGGGTAGAAGTTTTAAGTCAGTTTTAGGAGAGGTATCAAACACTGCCTGAAGTTCTAGCATTTTTGTCTTTTTTACACAAAAATCTGTAAGAAAATATAGCACAGAGAATGAAGGACAGTGACTGGAGTACCCGAGGTCTATTGCTGCATTCTTCTAGTTTGAGATGAACTCACTCCGTAGCTGTTTACATCTCAGCTGAGCACTCTGGCATTGTGTGGGACTATCCTATGCTGATGAATTTCTCCAGGAGGCCCAAGAGCTGGGACGGGCTTTGTTCAAATGCTGCACCCAGGTCCACACATCACATAGCTCAAAACTACCTGGATTTATCTATTAAGTAGTATGCCATGTATACATGTACATATATATGCCAGAAGAAAAAAGGCGGCAAGATATTACCACTGAGATGCTGAGTAACAGGAATTTATGTTTGAAGGTAGAAGATGTTGCTAAGCAGACATTAATTTAGTCTTCAGGGAGGTAAGATGTGAATGCTGAACACTGGCTTTTCTATAGGGTAGAGCTGTCCAGTGAACAGGACAGTTAGACTTGGTAAAACTCGATTCAGGTTTCTTCTTCCTATAGACCTTGAGACAATATTAAATAAATTCCTCACAGTATATCCATTAATATATATCAGTGTTGCAAAGAAATGAAACAGTTTTTATTAATTGTTTTATTAAGCAAGAGCACAGATGGCCAGAAAATAATGCACTCATTATTTTTCATCAAATAGTTTGAAGTAGGAGATTTGATGGAAGTTGAGCAGCATATGTAGATCCTTGCTTAAACAATTATTTAAGCACACAGCAGTTTCAGTCATAGAATACATTGTACTTTGCTAAATTTAAGTATGGGGTTATTATTTGTATTCTTAAGATAATGTAGAAATACTTTGTTGAACTGAAGGCAAACAAGATTAAATCATCAGTAAACTCACAGGGATTTTAACATTCACTTCAGTGCACCACAACTCTACAAAAGGTGTAGAAATGGAATTTAGAATAGACAAAGCAACAGGTAATTGAAGGATGGGGCAAACCAAATGAACTGTGAGACAGTCATCTACACCAAAATCCTTATTTAAATTTCAGAAAAAGTTTGTAAAGGATTTGTATTTGAAAAAGTTAGTAGATAAAACACTAAGTGAAAGGAGCATGCCAATAAAATGTCTTTGTCTTCAGCAATAAAGGAAATGAATGATAGTAGCACAAAAGTTACAATAGAAGACACCATACATCAAAAGAACTCTTAGAAAATACATTGTGGAGAACAATTGTGCAGTGGCTGGGGGATGAATTAGATGAGAAAAAGAAAATTCACTTGAAATACCTGAAATGAGATTTTGTTCTTATTTTCTACAACTGGAACAGAAGAAACTGTACATTTATATGAGCAAGATACAGCATCTCACAAGCAGTGTTGATGTAGATGTACTGTTGTTAGTGACTATATTTCAAAGGTCATTGAATGATCATTAAGGATAAGTAAGACTCATTTTAAAAAAGTATGCAGAAGTAACATATATGAACAAGGAAGGCAAACCTCTCTATTTTCTGGCCATGTCAGTGAAATACGTGGATTTTACATGTACTTGAGAGGAGGAAATTTTTAACACCCTATGGATGAACGCTGTGAGACTTTCATAAGCAACAGCACCTTGTAGATAGATATTTGATCTTAAAAACAAACTTGAGGATAGTCTAGAGAATACTGGAGAGACAAGTTCAGCTTTCTAACTTGGGATGACACTTCATCCTGAAGGTGACTCCAACAGAACTGTGAGTGACCCCAGCACTGACAGTGGCTTTACTGACAGAGCAATGTCTTCCAGCACCTGAGCAGAATGAGCAGAGCTGGGTGCTGGTAAAGGCTCCACAATAGCCCCAGTCCTGGCAAAGTGGTGAGTGAAATTCAAGGTCCACCCAGGGAGTTCAGTCAGGAGCAGGAGGAGATGAAAGCACAGACATAGCTGGAAGAAAGGCTGTAGCCTAGGGACATCCAGAGACAGGGCTGGGAACTGGCCACTGCTTCACCACTCAGGCAGGGAGTGATGGCCTTGGGCTGAGCTGAAGTGGGAATCCTGGTCCATGGGCAGGGTGCATGGATGAGGGCCCACTTAAGGGCTGGGCAGGGCCAGTGAGGTTTTTTGGTGCCCTCAAGACTCTTAGCACCTTGGTTTTTTAGCAAACTCTGAGGATGGTGATGACAACATGTACATGTCTACAGTGTAGACGCCTACAGCTGAGCTAACCTGAGCGAATCACTCTCATCAAAAGAGAAACAAGCAGAACTCTTCTGACCCTAAACACCTCTAACAAACTTAAAAAAGCAGATAAGTATAGGCTGATAACTAACTTACATAAAGACCTGCACATTGGTTGCAGTGATCCAAAATTGTGTGAGGTGACCAGATTGTCAGATTGAATACTAAGTAGCAGCAAAGTGATGAGCAATAAATCCTATTCAGTAACATGAATTTAAAACTGGAGATGCCTTGCTACCTTTTTCACAGTCTGAAAAACAGTATTATTGTGCTAAGTGACGGGAAGAACACTGTGGGAGTCTTTTGAAGTTGACTAGGAATTTTAGACTCAGGAATTTATTTAGTGTAACTTTTTCTTTTAAATTGGCAGAGGTTCAAAAAAAGGGCCTGTCTACAAATACAGATAAATAAGATAGCCATTAGAATGTGCAATAAAATGCGAAGAATGAATTGGTTTTGGATCACAAGGCAGCATTTTATCCATGCATTAGTGTCATGAAAGAACTGACAAGATTGGTCAGAAAAATAATAGAATGCAAATCCTGACTTAAGTGGCACTGTCATAAATGTCTTTAAAATCTAATTAAGAAAGTGCCACTCACCTTGCTTGTTCAATTTTCCTTTTAACGTAAGACTAAAACAGTCATTTACACTGTCTGTTAGCTATCAGTTCTCTGAGAATCTTTTTATTCTTTCTTACAGGTGGTGTTGGTGATGGGGCAGGTCTTATTGGGGAGGCATAAGTGTCCCTCCCCAAAATCACTTTAAAAAACTTCATTAAGTCTCATTAAACCTCATTCCTTGTCACCAGACTTTGTCTTAATAGCAACACACAGTGGCAAAGTAATCTATCAAAGAAATTGCACAAGAACTTGTAGCGATAAGTAAAAATTTTCCGTAGATACATAGACATATCTTTTACTGATATTTAGACATTTGCATGTTACAATTTACAGCAAAGTTGTTTCTTGAGATTTCCTCAACAGTAGAAGACAAATGCTGCAGACCACTTTTCTGGATTTGAGGGCTGCCATTCATGAAAAACATTGAAGTGTCAGTGCGATATGGATTAGTGTTTGTTCTCCACTGAAGGACTTAAATAGCATCAAGTATCTGATTTATAATATGTAGGTCATGGGAGAAAATTCACTTTTCCTTCAATAATAACTCATGAGTCTTCACGTTACTTACAGCACATTTTTGTTGGACAGAGAGCAGCCCCTTTCTCCCCTCTGAACTGTGTCCTTTTCATCCTTTTCCTATCTGTTTCTTCCCATTTCCCTCCTTATTTCTGAGCTTCTAGTCTCACTGATAGTGTATCCCCTTTTGATCCTCTTAATTGATCAAACCCTTGTGTGAATCTTTCCCTTCTGGAACTGTAGAAACCATAAGGAACTTTGACCCTCATGAGGGTTTTCTGCTCATTTCCCTTTTGTTTTTAAGACTCACAAGTTCCTTCGCTTCCACTGTTATCTCTAGAAAAGCCTTCTATTTTAGAAGTGGGTTTGGAATTGGGTTTTTTTTTTTGTTGTTGATAACGGTTTTTTTAAGATCTTTATGGTTTCTTTCTTTACTCCTGATTTTCTTTTTTATGATATCAAAAAGGAATATCTTTTTGCTCTGCATGAAACATCTGAATCACTTATTACTGTTTCTTGCTGTCGTCCATTGCAACCTTTTCATCTACTTGATTACTGAAGATATTTTGTTTCCCTGCTTCCTAACTTGCTTTATGAGCATCATCTTCACTCTGTGTTTGCCCCCTTTGTTTTTTTTCCCCTCTCTCTACCTGATCTTCCCCATGTCATGGAGGTACCACAATCAAGAAAAGCTTCCAAAAATCTCAAATCATCTCCCAAAACCTTTCTTTATGTTCAATGTTTCAACCACAGCACTGGAGGAAGCAAAACAAGCATCAAGTGTCATTTACCTAAACTATCTCATTAAAAATTTTAATTTGCTATCTTGAGCCTCATATCAGAGCAGCTGCAGTTGAATTTGGGTAACACAGTTATGGACATATTATTTGATAAGTGTGAAATAACATGACTGTCAAAGGAGAGAAGAGCATTTCTAGCATGAACAGACACCATGAAACGGTTTATATCAAGCTCAAGAAAATTGACCAAATCATCTGATACACATTTCTGCTCACAATATTTTAGGTAGGAAAAAGTGTTCCCTCTGACAAGCATGACAAATACTGTTACAGTATTTTCTTGCCTTTGCTCTGCTCTGTGTCAGTGGCAGCAGAGTTATTGTTAGGCTCAGGCAGAGTTATTTATACTCTGGGATTTGCTGTGCTCCATTCCCTAGCAGCATTCCCCTACTTATTCTGGGAGAGAGAAAGAGAAACAAAGGAATTGAAAAGAAATTAAATACTGTCCTTTAAAAAAATACTTACCCTACTCCTAATCATAGCAAGAGCATAAAAACATCTTATTATTGCAGTTAAGTTGAAATGGAGACCTTTTTTTTTTGCCTTTATGCTTCTTGGCTAAGAGGCAGGAATATGTCTGCAGCATGGAAGACACAAGCCAAACCTCCTGTACACCAATCCAATGAACGATTCCTTGTTAAAAAAAAAACCAAACAAATAAAAAAAAGAAAGCAACCACAAAAGAACCCCCTCCCAAGAAAAACCCAAAAACAACAACAACCAAAAAAAAAAACCACAAACAAAAAATCCCCAAACAATGCCCCCCCCAAAAAACCCCAAAAAACAAACACCAAAAAGCCCCAATAAAACCCAAAAAAGCCCCACCAAATAAACCCTGAAAATTCCAAAATTATTTTGTGCTAATCGAGTGAGACCTAAGTAACCTTTCATGAAAATGATGCTAGTTTTTCCCTATAAGTCCTATAAGTCCTATAAGTTTCCTATATAAGGAACAGTTAAAACATGTTCATCTCATCTGCATCTCCAGGAGATCCTTCTCTGTTCTTGTTTCTCAGAGGAAGGAGATTCTAACAGGTTGTTGCACTTCTGAAGGGTAAAGCCTGTTTTTTACCACACCATACACAAGCATTTTTAAGCTGAAAATTATGAGAGAGAGTCAGGATTCTTTCCTTTTTCCATCACTTACCGTCATCTGGAGAATAGCTGGAGAAGTCTACATCTATTTTTCATACAACCAAAAAAAGAAAATATTCCCATTACTTTCCTAAAACTCTTTTTTTCAAATTCAGACATTTTTGCTGCCTGGAGAACTGTGAAATCAAGTTTGGATTTTGTATAAAGGTCCAAACTGGTGAACTGCTGGATTTCTCTGAAATACCATTACCTTGAACAACTCTGTGTGAAACAGAAAATACACTTTTAGAAATGTTCTTAGGAATGAATTTGTTATTTTTACTGGACTCCCTGCTGATCATCTGTAAGAGAACATCCTGTGGTATGTCCTTTTGGTGCTAAGGTTTTTAATTCACGATTTTGAGGGATTTTTGCATTGTTTGCTCAGCATCAGGAAAATTGCAAATTTATGGTTTAACATTGTCTGTAACCTTTTACTAGTTTCATATTCTGGAAAAGACATGCATTTTCTAACACTGGGATAAAAACTACTGTCTCATATTTCAGATGCTAAACTGCATATAGATTTTTACAATAAAACCAAATTTCAGTCATTCTGATTTTTTTTTTTAATATTTAGGACTGCCTGATAATGAAATTTTTTGCACCATATTACTTGCAAATGTTCATTTTTTTCAACTCATTTTTTTTCCTCTCATAAAAGTAACTCCTTTGGTCTGTTGTCATTTATGCTTAACTGAATAAATTTTCAACATTTTTTTTTTTCAAAAGATTGTCTAAGTGACCTAGTAACTTTATAAAAATAAAGAAAAAATAAAGTAATTCAACTAGCTAAGACACTTGTAAGGAAGAGTAATTCACCTTTTTATTCAACTTTTTAAAGTAAAGCAAATGATTATTCAATATTCTTTGGCACACCACAAAATTTCAGGCAAGTGCATTTATAAAATTTATATTTATCACTTTTAAACTACTTTGAACAGTTATTTCTTTGTTTGTAGATATACGTCTGGTAACTTCAAGGTTAGATGTGGTAGTAATTTTCAGGTTAATGATTTTGAGTATTTCACTAGCATTCCATATGTCAACACCTTATTTTTTTGACATCTAAATTTTGAAAACTTTCTGAAGAAAATAATTTATAAAAAAATTCCTGGGGATGGTTTTGTTTTTGGCTGACACCAACTTGTCTAAAAATATTTGCAGAAATTGCGTAGGACTTCCATTTCATATTTGTCCCATATGTTTGTTTAGTATCAGAAAAATTGTCTCTGAATCTTACAGATCTGTTCTTTTCACTCAGAAAAATTGCATCCACTTTCTGTGAGAGGGAAATGATTGTACTCGATTTATTTTCTGTTAATAAAATGCATTCTTGAAGGAGAGAAAAAAAAATCAAAATATAAAACACAGTTCTGAATAGGTTTCTCTTTGGGTTTTGCCATCTTTGGCAAAATGTTTCTGCTTTGTTCCTAAGGGTATTCTTAACTGATTAACTGATTAACTGAAAAGGTGTTCTTAATCTCTTACTGACTCCCGTGGAAAACCACCACATGAAAATCAAGACTATTTTTTTCATAAGCAGTAAAACAAGGCTTTTTTGTTTTCAACGACTTTTAATATAGATTGAAAATGACCAGGGTTTTTTGGCTGGTTTTTTTTGTTGTGGTGTTTTTTTTTTTTCTGGTTTGGTTCAGGTTTCTTTTTTTTATGTGTGTGCCAACATTAACCTCTGTCTTCAGCAGCTGCTGCTTAGATGAACTGAAAATTACATGGACCATTCAGCAAGTAAATATTCTTCAGACAAATCTTTAGCAGGTGTCTGGATTATTTCCATTAAATTACTGCAGATGGAATTTTTCTTCCAGAGCAATATGTATTCTTCCATGTTATTATCACCTAAGACATCCAAATATGAGGCATAACATTGCATTATAGCACTCTTACTTTAGCAGCATAATTTCTATACATGCAGATTGTTTCCTTTTAGAACTTTCTTCAACAAGAAAACACTGCAAATGATCAATCAATTCTTTTTGAAGGTGATGATGAAGAATTCAGGAAAATAATTCTTTTTCATCTACTACAATTCAGCAGATAATCTTGACTTTGGAACAGAATTCAGTAGAAGTTTCTCAAGTCACAGCAATTACTCTAGATAATGAACTCAGTCATGAGATTTCTGTCTTCAGCAGTCTGGGCATGGTTTCAGTGTGTCTTGTATTTTTCCTGCAGCAGTTGTTCCGTATGATTATTAGATATTCAGGAATGTGCAATCCTTTCTGTTTTAGTGGATACTTAACACTGTAGGTTTTATTCTAAATATTTTTAAATCACTGCCGCTGCTGGCTTTTTCATGGTTTTCCCTCAAATACTGTAAGTTCTGCAAAACTTTATAAGTTCTTTATGCAAGCCTCTTCTAGCAACAACTGATTCTTATAAACCAGCATTGTCTTTGAATATCACTGTTATTCTCCACCTACACCGAGACATGTGCTGTCTTTTGACTGATGTAACAATATAACAACATAAGATCCCCAGACACTTAAAACAAATATCTAAGAAAAAAAAAAGGAAATTTTCATTGTAAGAACAATAAAGTTACAAATTTTTTAACTCAAATGGCATATTTTTATTAGCCATTTGAGGAATGCACATAGTCATAAAAATAATATGTGTAGTTTCATTATAGTAACCAAATAGTATTGTCTTTGCTATATAGAGCTATATACAGTTTTACAAGAATTTCACAACTGAAGCCTTTTCTACATTGTTAAATTACAGAAAAGCTGAATATATACACATATGTGATACCTACTACAAATAAGATTAGCATAGAACCTAAAAATTCTGAATGAACTTAAAGGAATCAAGAAAAGATTCAGTCTAATAACGAGAGTTATCTGAAGAAAGTAATTTTCAAGTGAGTTGAAGTTTTCATCTGCTACTGTGTAGAACTGTTGAAAAGCGTGAGTTAGAGTGTGGGAGTTGACAATGGCTACAGAGTACACCTGAGACACAGAGAAGTCTGTGGCAATTTATGTTGGTCTGCTACATCCAAATGGCTCCTCTCAGAGGCATCTGAATTCAAGTAGGGACTAGCTCCCCAATGTATGGTGGAGAACAGACCTGCTTAACTTGTTCTTCTACAGAAGGAAGCCACACAATAATGTGAAAAGGAAATTATAGTAGCTGCAAACCTGTAAAGCTACTGCCATAGATTAAATTCAGTAAAAATGAAGTCCAGGCAATAATGCAATAGCTTCTATTCATGTCAAGAACTGCTTATCAGAAAACACCGGTTAGCCATCAATGATTAAGAAGGGTGCTTTTATAACAGAAATGGCATCCCTATCCAGTGTGTCACTTCATCTTGAATATATTAATATATCTTACTGAGAGACTTTTATTTAATCTCATGGCCTCTACCTGTCTGTTGGAGCTGCTATTGTCTGTATGAGAGGATAAATAGCTGGGTAAAGGATAATAAAAGAGGAGTCTTCTAGGGAGATTGAACACTGAACAACTATGTTCATAGCAGATTTACTTGGACTAATGGCAACCTATCCTAATTTGAAACTATTTAGAAGTACAACTTCTGTAGTTTTTGTTTTTCTTAATGTGTGAAGGAAAGAGGTATTCTGAGAGCGAACCCTTTGGACAACTCAGAGAACTGGAAAATTGCTGGAAAAAGGGGCTGAAATTATTTGTGAGGCACTGGGACAGGACCTTTAAGGTTGCTACAGGCTTAGACCCTGCCTGCTATTTCAGAAGGGGCTTGATACACTTGGCTTTGGGAAAGCCCTGAAAATCTTACTACTAACTTCACTGTGGAAGAGACATACAGTTATCTTTTTATATAACAAGGGTTTACTATCCACATGCTTTGGAGAACACAGGTACCGTTAATTACTGGGAGATTGATTTGATCCTTGTACTTAACCCTCTGACAACATGAGATTTTATATCAGCTGAGAGACTGGGAGAGAGCTCTCTTTAATATCGTGCCTAATACAGTTCGTCAGCCTTACAGATTAGAAGTGTGACAGTTCTTAATGTCTTCTAGTATATTGCACTGGCTGCTCCACAGCCACAGCCACTGACAGATATGCTTCAGTTTTTGTAATGCTTAGGAAATAGGTGTTTAAAGTCTGTGCTGCTGCTTCTCCAGCACATCATGCGGCTCCAGAAACACTGCTGCAGTGCAACAGATAAACAGTGCACAGTAACAGCCTTGCCCTTCAGTGTTTCGTACTGTATAATCATGACATTCTATAGCTGCATATCTGATAAAGTACCATCAGCTCTTCAAAACGCTAGCAATGTCACTCAGACATGAGATGATGTCATGCATACCTTGTCACCAAACCCATGCATGATTTTGGAACATGCTGTATGCTCAAAAACAAAAGCTTACAAGTCAAGTTTATAACAAAACCTAAACAAGTCTTTATTTTGTGGGGAAAAAAAATCATGGTACAGCTTCCTTATTTCTTTCCTTTCCCCATTTCTTACCTATACTGGCTGCTTGTACCAACTTGCATTAAATCAGAATTTCCAACTTTATATTGCTATCTGTAAGCCCTTGAGCAGATCTGATGCTATAATGCCCAACAGCAAAAAAGGTGGCTGAAAGTTTTCTTTTCAATGTCATTCGGCACAAATGTACCATGAAAGACCAATGTGTGGTAAGACAGCTTGACCACAAAGTTCTCATGTGCATGGCCTTATTGGAACTTCTTTTAATTGACATTTTAGTAGCCATATAATTTTTTTTCTGCTGATCTTCTGTCAAGGTGTTATAGTGCCCTAAATCAAATTCTCAGGTGTGGCAAATGTTGCATGGTCTACAATGACACACAGTGCACTGATTAATCAAGCCCTTTGGCTTTTTATGTTCTTCACCGTCCATCTTGCAATTAAACATGTCTAAGGAGCCTGAACCAGTGCTTAATACAGAATTACATGCATTCTCAGAATGTAAATTCTAAGTCTCAGTAAATGAGAGGTGTATTTCTCAGAAATGGTCTGTGCATAAGTTCAAAGAAATTTAATTTGTACGTATAATCATGGCAGTATTTTTGTTTGTTTGTTTTTAATTCTGAGAAAACAAGAGATTCAAGGGCCAGACCAACCTTTCAAAATGTCACTGGAGGTAGATGAAGGAATGCCATCTTGCATTACCTTGACTTATCTTGCCTTACCTTCCTTTAAATTTCCTTTCATTTTTTCCCAGTAACACTGTGCCATTGTGGCTGTCACAGCCAGAGCCTTTTAAAACCTGCCACGTCCTATTGTCTGTGCCAGCAAGTCACTCAGCCTTTAAAAGTCCTTCCCCTCTGCTGACTTCCAAGAAGCATTCAGAGGGTTGTCTCAGTCTAATGTGTATAATAGCCATCACCCATCCGACCCCAATTTAAGTGGAGACAAAGTGAACTGGAAGTCCCCAGGCTCTGTCAATGAATTGATTCCTAAAGGTAAAATCACTTATAATGTGAAAAATGCTGTGAAATAGAAGAAGCTGTAAAGAATCTTAAGGTCGCGTACTGTCCTTTTAATCCATGCTGTGGTCTAGAACTGCAGCCTGTGACTCTTTAGTCTGCTAAAACATTTCTCTTTAAACCTGTTTTTATTCTTTAAAAGCTGAGTGTGATGTAGTTTCAGCATGGCATATACCAGTTTATCTCTGCTCTACCCATCCCACATTGTCTAATGCCTTCCAAAAATAGGATGCTGAGAAATGTAAATTACTGATGACTAAATTTTTCCAATGTTTTTATAGTCTCAAGTGGACAGGTAATCTGACATTATAGATCTCAGATGTTTAGTAACCTGCTTTTATTAAGAATAAAATACAGATTTTTCTTACTCTAATTAATTATTCTTTGTTCCATTTCTGAAGAACTGTATACTTCCTTGGCTGTAGGAGGATGGTGTGCTTCCCTGGAAGTTCTTGTCTGTTTCTGCCTTTCCTATCTGTTCTGTGATACTTGAGGAAAATAGTAACAAGTTTTTTGTTTACGTCTATCTTGTTAAGTGTTTTCTGATCCTCCACTGACCTGTTTGAGAGTGCTTCTTGAAAGAACTGATATTTGCTTATTCTTATTCCAAGAAATAGCTTGGATTTTCAAACAGTGAAAATACTGACTAAGGTCACATGAGAGCGGACAGTTCGGTTTGTGTACACAGAAAATTAAGCTGAGAATGACCAGTCTCTAAATAAAGAACTTTGGTTCCCATTTTACAAAGCAGAATGTCACCTAAGAATTGTGCTACTGTAACTGTTATTTTTAATTTAGATTTGGAAAAATCATCTAGAGGCCTAAGACAGGAATTTAGCATCCATTATGCCTTTTCATGTCATCCCATTTAATAAAATGAGAAACTCTGTATCCAGGTGTTTGCCATGAAAGCATGGGGCAGAGGACAGCGGGTTAATACAACAAAGAGAGAAAGAGAGAAAAAAGGTAACAATGAAATTATTTTGATTAGCAAAATCAGAAGCAGGACCCAGCAGTGGGTAAATATGGTAAAGGGGCAAAAATATATTTTAATAAGCCTTGAAGAAGACAGTATATACTTCTGCAAATCTCCTTAGCACTGTTTATGTAAAACACAATGTTATTTAAAGCCTTCTATGATTTAGTTAATCAGAATTCTTCCAAGGGAATGGAATGATCATAATTGTTTCATAAATATATTTAGCATGAAAATCACCATGTTTTGCTTATTTTTTTTGTTCAATTTTGTTTTACTCTTTCAGTATGCTGCATTTTCTGTACAGAGTGTCTGTACTGTCTTTTTACCAAAAGACTGATTTCTCATGTTGGTGAAGTTTCCTAAGACCAGGGGACTTCCGTTTAGTCATTTTATCACTTTATCACCAGCTGTTTTGTGGCTGTAAATTTCAGGTGAATCTGTCTGGAAAGTCGTCTTCTTCACTCCAAACTTCAGTCCTGAGGACTCCAATGGTTGCTATGATTCTCATGTTTGCTTCTGCCATGGAGGATTCATTACACGACATGATCCTCCACTGCTCTTCGATCTGTCCAGAGACCCTGAAGAGAAAGTCCCACTGACTCCAGAAACTGAGAGCCTTTTCTACGAAATCCTCAGGGTCGTACACCAAGCAGTAGACAACCACACCAGATCCCTGCATGCTGTTCCAAACCAGCTGTCATGGGACAACCTTCTCTGGAAGCCGTGGCTGCAGCTCTGCTGCTCATCTCTCTTTCAGTCTTGCTATTGTGACTATGAGTCAGGAGGGAGCTCACTGGAGGTGCACTCGGGATAAATAAGCTGCAATTCCCTTTCAGAAACTGGACCAGGAGAGTGTGGGTGTCTAACTTGAAGTTGTACAAGTTCAAGGTACAGGCCTTCAGAAGGTTTTGTTGTGTTGGAGGAGGACCAGTCTTCAAATACATATTGCAGTAAAAGAGAGTTTCAGTCAGAAAACGTGCCAAGAGAGGGAGGGCAAGACACACCTTTTCTGTCTTTATCACACAGCATGAAGGACATGTTGCCGTCCTACCTACACATGGGTAGACTTGTAGGCATTTTCCATGGGAGATAATTTTCTAGACCTTCAGTTTTTTTCTTACTCAGCAAAGAATTTACCTATAGGTTCTGTCAATCACAACTACTAAATGCACTTACCTGTCTTTTTTGCTAAGTGCTATCCATTAGTAGGGCATAGCACTGAGTAATTAAAAATAGAGAGATAATAGTGGAGAGGTCCTCCTGCGGCTGTCATTTGGTAACTGATAGACAGGTAACTGATAGAGCAGACTTGCAACAGATCTCTAGCAACAAGCATGACAGATATGAAAAAACTGACAGATTGCCAACAGTCTGACTTTGAATGTGCCATAAAAATGCACAGAGCTATGTAGTGGAAGACCTTGTGTCCATTTTAAAATGATGTTTCCCAGCATCCTCACTGTTCTAATGCATGGCAGCAACCTTTGTTTCAAAAGGACACCACTTCAAGTGCACCAGTTGTGTGCTTGAGTGTGTACCATAAGTCTCCATACAAACATACATACATACATATATATATATATATATATATATATATATATATATATGTGCAAGCCAAATTCATAACACAAATCCTTCAATCTCTGATATAGGCACACCCTCATGGTCATAGTCCAACTGATAAAATAAAAGATTCAATCCATACTTGATATTTGCATTCCAAATTCACATGATACTACAAATATATCTTTCACTATCTATTTACCCTACCTGTTCTTCCATTGATGAAACTAATCACAAATAAATAAAATTTGGTCTTCCTTTAAATAGCTTTGCCATATTTAAAGCTCTCTGAATAGGATCTGTCATTTCCTGAAAATAAACTTGGGCTTGAGTACTTAAAGCCAAATATAACTGTCTCTGAGTTCTTAGCAAGGTCCTGGGAAATCTACTGTCCTCGAGGGCTAATTTTTGTATCCATTTTTATCTCCATCTTATTCAGGCACATTTTCTTTCCACTCTACAGGCAGACAATCTATTTTTTTGGAATATAGATATAGAAAAGAAGATATCAGCAAAATAGTAAAATGATTTGATGCCTGATAATAGAAGGTGACTTGCTCCTTATCAGAAAGTAGCAGTTAATTCCCACATTACAACGTGTTAAAACCTGTTTGGGGCAAAAGTGATCTGTGATGATAGTAATGCAGTAGCTTCAGTCAGCCAGCATTAAGGTTGTGACCTGGTTCTTGTGAGCTATTGAAGCCTGTCCTGTAAAAATATATTGTGATATATAGTATATTTCTCTGTCTGTAAAACCTAGGTTTTATTTGATTTTTCTGTTGCAGTTTCATTCAAAATTTCATTCTCCACAGTATCCAGAAGTCTGTCCTGGGAAATGTACTTTTTCCTTGAAGTTCTATTTTTGGTGTTTCACCTTGTATTCATGATCTTAAATAGTCCTCTGCAAACTCTCTGTAGGCATCAAGGTCCCATGACCAGTATTTATCACTGAATGTACTACATAACCTTAGGAAGAAAAATGCCTCTCATTTGAATACAAATATTCTTCTGTGAGGGTGGCTGCCTCTCAAGGTCATGGCAGGATCCGTACCTCCCAAGTTTTTGGTCCTCACCATGTGGCCCTAGAACCCCTTGGGGCATGGCACTGGTGCCAGTGTGTCTCTCCCCGCAGCCAAAGGGCAGCCCAGGCTGTGGCCAGAGTGCCGGAACACCACGGTGTGAAGGGATGCTCTTTCCAACTCCCACAGCTCTGCCATAGCTTACACAAAATCTTTTCAAACAAGTATTCCTTCTGAAGAATATGGGAAAAAATACGTGGTGCGTTAGGTATACAGTAACATCCAGTCTGAGGCTAACTCAGACAAGGGGTTTGGTGTTGCTAGATCTACTTTGTTTCCACAGTTTCTGGTCTGTGACCTTTACAGAGATCTCAATTTATATTCTCAAGGACATTCACATTTACTTCTTTTCATCAGAAAGATGCTGTGTTGCTATTATTTCTTTTCCTTTCTTTCTGCAGGTGCAAGAATTCTTTGTTCTGCTAGGCACAACAGTTGCTCTGTGCTGCTTGATCGAGGTATCAAAAATGATGACTTTTCTACTGCTCTGATTTCTCCTTGCCTGAATATGACGTTTTCTTTCATACCCTTCTTTTTGGCTTTTGATGCCATCTTTCTAACCTCCTTTCTTAAAACATCCACAGCCCTGAAATACTTCTCCATCTATTTCTTTGCCACTCAGCCCTTCTGTTTGTGTGTCATATTGATTGTAATGGCTACTTTGCCCTAATCAACCAGAAAATGAAAAGTAGTCTTTGTCAAAAAATTTGACTTCTAGGGCTTCTTGACTCTGCTAATCTCCTGCTTATTTAAGGTCTAGCAAGAATTAACTTTGTATTATGAAATATGAGTAATTAAAACATACCTGAGATGCCCTGAATAATAAAAACTATTTCTTGTTTGTGGCACAAACTTCATATTTTCCAAAATGTAGTTTAGTACAACATTTAATACTTTGACATAAGCAGTAAAATCTGAAATCCATTTTTACAATTGTTCCTTCAAGTAAGATTCTGTGAAGAACAGGGCAGTATTTTTCATACTCTATGTTAATACAATTTCATTTAATACCTAAAATAAACCTTCCCTGTATTGCAAATGTATTATACCTTTCAGTACTGTACCTTCTGTTCTGGAGATGGCATGTCAGATCAGGGTAATTAAAGTAGTCTTTTTTATCTGCAAAATAAAATGTGAAGGGCAATATACCATTTGTGTAATGGCACTGCCTGATCTAACAAGGAAAAGTTTTGTTTTTCACAACAGGTTATTGATGGGATATACATGATTCACAGCTTACTAACAAGGAGGGCTCTAGGAGAATATGCTCTGATACTTGGAAACTGACTTTCAATCTATCATTTAATGAGCACTGGTATTGTAACATGGTACCTGTTGGTAGGATATGTCAGTTTAAACTGGGAGGTTCAGCTTCAGTGTATTCCTCTACAGTATTATTTATTAGTATCATATCGTAATTTGTGATAGAGTCCCTGTACAGCCCAGAGCAAGTCATCTAACTCGTTTCTCAGTTCCTCTGCTGCACTCAGAGAAGGATAACAGTATTTCTCTAACTGCTGGAAGCTGTTAGAACTGAAAGAGCAAAAAATGCTGAAAGCGGTAGGCTGGTAAAGGTGCAGTTTCTAGTCAATAAGACACCTTTTCTATAGAAGATACAATTTAAAAGCTGGAAAACTAGGATGTAGAAGATCCCCCTATACAAGGGGGTATACGATACCCTTACCTTGAGGTTTACAGGTGGGTTCTGTGCATACTGTTTAGGGCATGTAGGATCACGATCTGGAGGAGAGAGAGAATAGATGGATAAAAAAGATACACACTTGAGATTCAGAGAAAGTTGTAAGTCACATTTTTATAATCATATTTTTTCTCTTTTTTAGCAGTCAGGAAACTACATGGAATAATAAATAATGTTTTTCCCTCAGGGACTGGATATCACAGGTTCTCAGCTCTTAAAAATAGAGATGTCCTGACTTGCCTCAAATTATGGTCAGAAAAATCAAAAGTAAAAAAAAAAAGGAAAATAGAAGCTTTGAAGAGAAGTGTCAGCTCACTTAAATCCAACCGAAAGTTTGCAGAGAACTAAGAGAATCTGGTCTATATACTTCACAGCTCAGTGAGAATCATCACTTGCCAGCAATAGTTTATTTCACATTGTAGTAATGTGAGATCTGGGTGTTCAGATATGTGGACAATCTAAAAAATATCACTTAAGATATCACTTGATATAGGAACAAATGGAAAAAGAAAGAAAAAGAGTGCAAGCATACAGAAATCATATGTTCTACTAGAGTATGTATATTAAAAATTGTTTTATGTTTTTTAACATACATTACTACAGTATTTTTTACTTACATTAGGACATAATAGTTCTGTGCTTAAGACAGATCTTTTCATCTTCTCTGTCCTTTCCCTTTCCTCTGCCATTGTCTGTTCATCATTCATAATATGCTCTAAGGAGCAAGAGGCAGCCACCCTGCCTGAAAACACTGCAAGCAGTGTGGCCAGCCATGTGGACAGGAGGAAAGGTTTAGCCAAAACTCTGCGCTGGGAACCACTAGGAAGCAAGCAGTGTCTGGGGGTTATCTCCAACGCAAAGACAGAGACCTGGAAATTGACCCTGAGATTAGCTCAGTTGGTTAAGTTGGTTAGAGAGCAGTACTAATAACACCAGTGTTCTGGGTTCAATCCCCATATGGGCCATTCGCTTAAGGGTTGGACTTGATAATCCTTCTAGGGCCTTTCCACTCAGAATATTCTGTGAAATTGCTGGTTCCTCTGGGTCTCTCAGGGACTGCAGGTGGCCAGGAGGAATGAGGTCCCCTCTGTGGCCGGCTGGACTGTCATATGTTCTGCAACAGTGTCCTTCTGTGTCAGGCTGTCAGGTGGAAATTAGCTTGGAACCCACAGGATGCAGGACCCCTCGCCTCTGAATAATTATACCAAGCAGACTGCTCCTGAATCATCATACATGAGGTGACAGATCTTAGTCTGACGCTCTAAGACAGCAACAGTCTCTTTTTTCACTGGAGGACCAGAAGACATGAGCCAGGCTCTAGGGACTCCCAGTTTACAGGCTGCTAAAACTGCAAATAATTCAGAGTCCTGGAAGCACCCTGGCAGATCATATGGCTTTTTCATCTCTTCTTGGTAGC
The DNA here is from genome assembly GCA_013397775.1 of Eulacestoma nigropectus. NCBI lineage: Eukaryota > Metazoa > Chordata > Aves > Passeriformes > Eulacestoma > Eulacestoma nigropectus. The sequence goes on along the minus strand of VZTE01001371.1, from coordinate 158,832 downwards.
TTTTATTTACATCAAAACTAATAAGAGTATGCCTTAGACTTCACCTGTACAGGAAACAAGGATATTGCAAATTTTTCTTAAGACCCCCGCACAATAACTTTAATCTGTGAGTTTGGTACTGAGAACAATGAGACTGTGCCAACACAAGGCATAGCAACTGAAGGTTTCTTATACTTGTGGAAAGATGCTGAATTCCAGAATCCCACTGGGGTTTGTGCTGTACTGGTTAGTGAGATAAAGACTGGCTTGATTATCTGCGCATCTCTAATTGCACTGTCGAGGTTATGAAACATTGCTGAACTTGGGAGATGTGAATTATAGGCTTTGCAATGCTTATACAGCATCTCCTGAATGCCTAAAAAAACATTTCTTTAATATAAATCATGGTAGGTTCCCTATGTAGAATAATGTTAGTCTTATCTATAAAAGAATGGTGTTGCAGGTACTTTCCTTGGAAAATAAAGCTATATTTGAAGGTAACAAATTCAGCATGTGGGGGTCAGCTCAGTTATAAAAAACCCTCCAACATTATTTATTCTACTGTTATACAATAATAAAGCCTATTTATGCAGATAATATTTTATTGTACCTGATTTATGTGAAAAATACTGTGAAATAGTTTAAATTATAAGGCAGAGCTCTTCATTGTGACACTTATTTTAAGAGAATTTGATATGAAGTTGCTTTGGGTAGCAATATTTATTACAAAATATTAGATACAAAGCCTCTCAAAAGCCTTATGGACTCAAATTGGGCTGCAAGAGAATAACTTTGGTTTAATATGGTCTTCATTGCTCACAAATTAAAAATAAAGTTATGAAGAAAAAATCCTCAAACTTTAAGAATAGTTTGCCTGTGCTGTCAGTGATAAAAAGAATACTTGAAGTTTGTACTATGTGTGAGAATTTCTTTCATTTGTTTGCTTTTTGTTATATTTTATGTTATAACTCCTCCTGCCAAGCAGACAAAATACTCAGATTTAGGAAAATGTGCTGATTGGTTTGTAAATGTAAACCTTGCATTGTCATGTGCAATGCGTTGGGAAGTAACTGATTAATGCTGCTCTCCTGATGACTGTTTAAACTTCAGGGAGATTGTTAGAATAGGAATTTTAGATCCTGACAATTCCCTGTCGGATACCCACGAGAAACAGTCATTCAGTGATGTGTCATCACTGACCAAGCTTTTAAAAAGCATATTATTCTGCAAAATGAGCTGCTTCATACTCTGTCCTGCTCCTCTATGATACTTACCAAAATAAATGGAAATCCTCTCTGATGCTAAGATTTATGCTACTGAATCACAACTCTTTGATTATCTTTCAAGAAAATTCAGTCACAAAAGACCAATTAAGCATTCTTCCCTTTCTGGATTAATGACAATAATGAATGCTAGAACTCCAGCAGCTGCAGTAATGTATACTAAATGAATGCTGCCAACACTCATTTTTTAAGCACTCAGTACCAGGCTATGTAGAGAATCTCCATCTTCACATATTAAACCTATGTCTGGCTTCAGGTATCTCCTGTGTTTTTCCTTTTGCTCTCCAGACCCATTTTGGGGAATGTAGAAATCAAGATGTAGGAAAGTGTACAGACTGGGAATGAAAAAAAAAAAAAAAAAAAACTCTTCACCATCTGATTGAAACTGTGCCACTGCATAGTAAAAAATTTTAAATCCAGGGAACTAAAAAGAGGGTAAAATTCCCTAGCGGTAAGGACACTCACCTGGGCTGTGACGACAGCTTTGCTATGAAACTTCAAGACTGATTAAGTGATTTTAATCACATGAGGTACACAGATTGCCTCTGGAGCAGAGAGGGACATACTTTATGGCTGTGGAGTCACTTTCTGTCTCTGTTACTCACTACCTGACCGGGTGAGGGTAGGAGTCTTCGCTTCAGAACAGCAAAGCTCGTACAGAAAAGGTAGAAAGTACAGTGTATTTCTCCTTCCCCACCCTCTTTTCACATCCAGCCAGATGCTTAGGAATGCTTTGTTTTAACTGTGTGTTGCACCTAGAAAAATGTCAAGGAGGGAAGGCTTGAAAGTATTATCTGTCTTCTTTGATCCCTGGCTAAGAAATACTGTGCTTGTGCAGAAAGGACCTCATTCTTGCACTGCCAGTAGTGCTCTGAAAGTAGGATCAAAGTACTTAGATGACATAGGGAGGATGTATTACCTGCCTGCAGAAGAATTTAGAAACCACTGCAGGTAGAAATATAGTTCTACGTCTGAGATTTGTATAAGTTAAATGATCAAGATATCTAGACCTAAGTTTACCTCCATTTCTACCTAGGACAGAGAAAAACAAGATAGGTCTATCCTAGCTTGTATGGCTGTGTGAAGATTCTATGAGTCATGCCTAATAATGTTCTCTTTTTTTTTTTTTTTGCTTTTTCATAGATAAAAGAAAAAACAAGACACAGGATACAGTTTAAACAGCATAAAAATCCCACAACATCTGTTTTTAGGGAGTAGAATCCTACTTCTTTCTTCTGGAATCTTTGAAATATTTTTTTAAGTAGGGAGTATGAAATTTAAAATGGATCACCATAGTCAGAAGTTTGCAACCAAATGCCTATTTTTCACTGAAAGCACTATTTTTAAAGGATAAACTTCTTTGTTTACTTGTTTGTTTCCTTGGGGTTTATTTGCATGGATCTTCAGTTCTTTTTGTCTCTACCATGCTCTGCAAGTAAGAGAAGAAATATCTTATTGGAAGTATTTAAAAGAAGTGTCATCATTATAGAGGTCAGGCAATTTGTTTTTAAGATCAGACTAGTCATTTTTATGTCCCTTTAATAATTTTCCTATGATGAGATATTTCAATTAGAATAAAGTTTTGCTAACAGTAACTTAAGATCTTTTCCAATTTACATTTTCTTTTAACATCAATTATGATTGTTTTGAAAGGAATTGAATGGAAGAATACTGCTGAACTGGAAAAACTGTCATGACATTTAAAATACAACTCTCAACCTCTACTATAGTGGATGTTTAAATGTTAAAACATTTACATTGTTATATGCATATGACACATTTTCCACCTTCTTGTATCTTCAGAAATACTCTGCAGCCGAGCAAACATATAAACTGCACTGAATTATGCATGAAAAAATATTTTAGGGCTCCATCTGCTAGGCATTTTTTACAGTTTGTTTCTTAAGTTAAAAATGTTTACGCTGCATTATATTAGGTATAAAACTAGTTGCAGGACCTTAATGGATTTTATTTCCTAATATTGTGTATTATCACATGACTAAACACATATCTAGTAAGAACAGAAGCAGAAAGATCGTAGTTCAGCAGGGCATTTAAAAAATGTTTGCAATTTAGCTGTTTTAATCATTCCACTGTCTTCAGGAATTTTGCTGATTGAGACTGTTAAAGAGAAGATACATAGATTAAATAATGTATAATATTTTGCTTTTACTATCAATATCTTTAATTTATTCTAAACCAAAAACATTTTGCATGTTTGAATTGCCAGGTGTTTCCAACCTTTCCCATTCCATAATTTTAGCCTATGTCCATCAGATATTTGTAAGCTTGCCTCCAGCCTTGCATTTTGTTGAAAATGAAATGCAAGTTAATATTTTTTTCTGAGCTCTACAGCCTATTACTTCTGTTACTAGGATACTGTTTACCATAAAGATCATGATGTAGAATGTACTGGATAAAAAGGAATAAAAAATTAACAGAACAATGGAAAGCTTTCTGAGGGGATAAATCCAAAAGCATTGATGGTCAACTGTTACCCAGCTATAAAATGTACCTTTTTACATGGGTCTCAAGAAGCAACACTAAACCTGTTAGATTCCATTGTTAAAAGAGAGGACAAAAATATTTAAATGAGAGGTGAAAGAAGCATTTTACATATGGAGGTAGAAATGAGCTAAGCCCAGCACTAGCTACTGTTATGTTGTCTTATGGCTCAACAGACATAAAATGCTGTTGAGAGGACAGCGAATAAACTAAAATCTAGGAAAAGTGGATTCAAGCATAAAATATATGAATTTGTCAAGTACCAACAGAAAGATATTAAAAAAATGTACACCAGCTCTGCTTATACTTGGATGTATATTGATGTATACTTGGAAGTGTATTTGAGAAGTTGTGGCAGTCTGATGAAGTTCCCATTGACTGGAAAAGGAGGAACATAACCCCCATTCCTTAAAAGGGTGAAAAGGAAGACACAGGGAACTACAGGTCACCCAGTCTTGCCTTTGTGCCTAGCGAGTTCATGGAACAGATCCTCCTGGAAACTATGCTAAGGGACATGGGAAATAAAGAGGTGATTGGTGACAACTGACATGCCTTCACTAAGGGAAAATCCTGTCTGAAAAATTTGGTGTTATAATAAGAGGGGTAAGAAGGCTGGAGGAGCTCTCCTATGAAGACGGAGGGTGAGAGTTGATGCTGTTGATCCTGGAGACTGCTCTGTGCAGACCTTTGAGCAGCCTTCCAGTACTTAGAGCGGGTTAAAAGAAAGCTGGAGAGGGACCTTTTACCAGGGCATGTAGTGATAGGAAAAGGGGTAATGGGTTTAAATTAAAAGAGAGCAGGTTTAGATTGGATGTTAAAATTCTTTACTGTGAAGATGGTGAGACACTGGGACAGGTTGCTCAGAGAACTTGTTGATGCCCCAGCCCTTAAAGTGTTCAAGGCCAGCTTGGATGGGGCTTTGAGCAACCTGGTCAAGTGGAAGGTGACCCTGCCCATGGCAAGAGGTTTGGAACCGAAAGTCATTAAAGTCCCCTCCAAGCCAAAACATTCTGTGATTCTATAAAAACATCTGTTTGGCTTAGAAAGCTATGAAGCCCTGAAATTGGTGGAGGAAGTCCCTCTAAATGTCTACTTTTCATACATAAATTTAATGCAAAAATGTGGATGACTGAAGGTTGCCAGAGGTATGTCATGTTTGTGTTAATCATGAACAATAAAATCAAACACAAAGAGAAATTCTCAAAGCTAATTGTAGAGAAAAGGCAATCAAGAAGTAGTGGTTTTGAAGTTGTTGGAGATCTGGGACAAGGGATATCCTCCAGCATTGCCAGCAGCTTTTATGGTAAGTCTGTTCTTATTCCATGAATAAAATGAAATAAATACTTGGTGTGATTTCACCACACTATTTTGGTCAATGTTACAATAATAAAATGTTACCAAATAATTAGACAAAATAAATGTTGGGGCAGGTAAGACACATTAATTTAAGAAACATGGTGACTGCCTCCAGTGATGAAGAAATTATTCTTTACTTCACATACATTTAAAATGTTTTGTGTTTGGGCAATTTTCCTATTTTTATTTGCTTTTTTTGAATGAAAGACATTAATAGAAACCAATTCAGATTTGTTGGAATAAATGCTATGATCACAGAGTAAAAATATAGCATATACACATTTCTAATTCTGTTGAAACCACATTTATGCTTAGGGACATGTAAGTTTGTTTTGGTATGAATCATTAAGACAATAATTCTGCATTCTCATTTCTCTTCCTCACTGTAACTCTGCTCTTTACTTACTTCCATTACAACGTAACATCATGATCCTAAATATTGTCAATGACATGTCAAATATAACACCAAATAAAATTGTAATACTGCTAATTGCTGCTACTACTAAATAAAACTCTAAAGCCTCTTAAAAGGTAGCTTCCAAAGGAATAACATCACTTAGAAGCATAAATTAGTCCTTGTTCAGTTTTGTGCTTGCAAGGTTAAACTGCAAACCAGCAGCTGGGTAAGCTCATTAAAAAAGTCTCATTCTATTACATTAGCTGCACCAAAATCTGAAGTACAGCCATATTCAAAACTGACCTAATTTGACATTAGTAAAATATCAGACTCAGACCATTAGCAAAATATCAGACTCAGACTCAGACTCACACACTTCTCTTATCTTTCTGCATGAATACTATAAGCATCCATTTCCCTGCACTTTTTAATGAATTGTTGGCACTGACTTCCTCAGTCAAGAAACAATAGATCCAAGAAACAATATATCCAAAGGATGGTGAAGATTTCCTCTGGACAGATAACTGTCTAAATGGGCTGTTGTCCTGATTGTTTGTTTCTGTTTCTAGCAATTTGTAATTCACAGGAGCACAATAGAGAAATTAGCAATGAACCCTCCAAAAAACAAGGAAAGAGAGATATTTCTAAAGATTTTAGTGTGTCAATCTCTCTGAACATAAAATAGTGAAAAAAAAGAAAAATTCAGAGTTGAAGCAGAAGACTCTCCAATCTTATGCATTATTAATTGCCTTAACAAAAGTGGCATGTACTTGTCAACATTAATTAGAAAATTCTAAGCATATTAATCTATTTAAGGAGTGCCTTATTATGAAGCCTACCCAATGTAACTGATTATTTAGAAGAGATAATGTGCCATTTTTACAGGACTGTCTATAACTTCTACTAATCACCTCAGATGAAAATCAAGCCTAGTGATCACAGAAGAGCATGGTTTCTTCATCCATGTTTCAATATTAATGTACATTTAGTTTTGCATAATTGAAATGAGTTAGAATAAATAAAATTTGCATCAAATAGTTAAGAAGTCAGTAACCTGATTTCAGCAGAAAGTTAAATTTCAGTTTCACAGAAACGTTGTCTGTATTTTTTTTTTCTATTTCTGTCCATCAAGTTTATGTTCTCTTTATTCCATTGCAATTTTTCTCATTTTCCTCATCAAAGAGAAGCAGCATTTTCTAAAGACAAGATGAACACTGTTGCTAACTTTAAGAAGTGATTAACACAAGATATTCAGGGCAGAAATTCAATGAAGTGGGAGAATGGCGTTTAAGAATAAGGTTTAATCATTACTTTAGAAGATACCCCAATGCAAATAAGTGAATCTGCAGCTAAGTTCCCTTAACTGGTGGATACCTCTAATAAAACACCCTTGAATAATTTAATTTCATGTAAGTCTCCTCTCCTCTCCTCTCCTCTCCTCTCCTCTCCTCTCCTCTCCNATGGCGTTTAAGAATAAGGTTTAATCATTACTTTAGAAGATACCCCAATGCAAATAAGTGAATCTGCAGCTAAGTTCCCTTAACTGGTGGATACCTCTAATAAAACACCCTTGAATAATTTAATTTCATGTAAGTCTCCTCTCCTCTCCTCTCCGACCCTCTCGTCTCCGACCCTCTCCTCCCCTCCCCTCCTCTCGTCTCCGACCCTCTCCTTTCCTTTCTAATCAACAATGCTTTAATCAGGGGAAGTCCTGCTAAAGTTACAGCCGTGTAGTGCTACTGATGACTTTTTAGAGGGAAAGCTGAGGTGGAGGCAGCAAAGGACACGTGCAGAGGAAGGGATTGTATAGGCATGGCTAGAGAGGTAGCCCACAAGCTGAGTGAGGAGACCTACCAGCTGAAATGTTGATAGTGAGGGAAAGAAAGAATTGAAGGTATGCTCAAAAACAAAACAGAACAAAATAACAAATGCCCCAGAGAAACAAAGCTGTAGTATCAACAAAGGTACCCCTATCATCAGAGTAGAGAAGAGAGTAATATCTCAGCCCTAAAAAGTAAACTGAAAATTTTAATCAGTCCTCTGAATGTCAGTTTTTGTAAATAGACTTGAACCACATGGTTTCTCTGGCTACATAGGCTTCTTGCCCCTGAAGGGTAAATAATGAAAATATAAATGGTTCATGATGAATGCATTCAACAGTAGTTATTAAACACTAAACATTTTGGAGGAAAGATTCTAGAGCCTTCCATACAAAAAGAATTATCTAATTTATTTAAACTAATTTATTTGTAGAAGGCCTTTGAAAGCAGGTGCTGAAGCCATTGTATGTTGCTGCATGTTAAACAATGTTGTCTGTCCTCAGCTTTTTCTCAGTGTCCTTGTATGCATAAGATTGAATAACACTGACAGTTAAAAGCCTTAATTTAACTTGCATAGATATATCTGGAGATCCATGCCAGACCTGAGTTCATTTAAGATGTTGCTTGACAACCTGATCCTTTGAACTCAATCTGTACTTGATCTTGCACCTCTATGTTGCCATGGCTCCCAGATTAGATAATGTAACTATTTTGCCCTAGGGGCACACCAACAACTAAGATATTGCAAAGAGGTCTTCTTGGTTGTGCTTTCAGTTCTGGAATACTGATGCACAAAATTTCTTCATGCACAAGCATGCACATCATTAAGTTTCCTTTATAAACCTTCAGAATACCCTTTGGAAAAAAATAGGAAAGGATGTAACTGGAATTTCTAAAACTCCATTAAAATGATTGTTATGGTCTCCACCCTGTTAACCTTTATGATAATATTTTCCACAGTTAAATTGCTTCCTGAAATGTGCCAGAACAGGTGACATTGGCAATATGTTCTTCATTTTACCCACATCTTCAATGGGTAAAAATGATTCTAATAAGACTTCACCAATAATTATGATCCCTAAGAAAATATTGCCCCTGTCTTTCTGCAGGGTATAAGAATGGTAAAGGGCATACCATTGTCACACCCAGTGATGTGCCCTTTGGGATATCATAAACAAAATACAACATATATATCATGTGTTAGGAATCTAGGTACATAAATGTATTCCTAATGTGAGCAGTTTTTCTTCACGGAAAAGCACGGTAGTTTAAAGAGTAGCAGCAAAACATTTTTCTGTGAAAGGCCGGAGCTGTGGGAGATGGTGGAAAGCTTTGTGATGTCATGTAGTACTTGAAAATTCATGATTGCTAGCTATAGAAATATAAATTTTAAGTTATTTTTCAAATGTTTACCACACTAGTTTAGATTCAAACTGTGAGATATGTAGTCATGGTGGCAAACATTTCCCAGCAATCACAATATTTTCAAAGAACTATCTGTAGTAACGCAGAATATTCATCTGAAAGGGGGTGTTTTGTTTTTATTATGAAACTTTTGGTTGTGTAATTAGAGAGGAAAACCAGATGAAATAAATTTAATTGGATTTTTTTTCAAATATTAAATATTTCGGTAAAATTATTTTCCTTGATCTATTCCTTTTTCTTTCTTCCTTTTTTGTTCTTCATCTTTTTGCTTAGAATTTTTTTAAGATTCATAATTTTTTTCCCTTTTTTTTTTTGAGACAATCATGAACATGTTTTAATGAATACTTTAAATTTTGACAAAAACGCCTTTCTTTCATTAGTAGAAAATATAAGAACAATTTTGCTGCTAAGTCAGTGTTGCCATTCACCTGTTTTCTGTGGGTTACTGCTGTTGTTTATGCCCTCAAAGCATTATTACAATTTAAAAGGAAGAATGTATGTCTGATGCCCACAATCAGGGATATGAATCCATATATCAACTCATAAGTAGAAGGGAATCATTTTTCATATACCAACTCCCAGCCATCTGTGACTTAACTCTGACAGTTAAGTACCTTATGTTTTGCTATAAAATACAACACTCTGTTGTAGTTCAGCATTGCTTAAAAAAACATTTTTCAGCCAGTTTAGATTTTTCTTTTCCAAGGAATACAAAGTTTTGTCTCAACTAAAGGGTGGCCTTTTTTTGTGATATTTATTACTGCTCTGTGAGTATTCCCTGCCCTCTGCCCCTGTGAAGTCTGCCCTTTTTTGAAAGGCTTTGGAGCATACATTATTTCAGTGTTCAAGACAAGTTATTGTGTTATTGTTCCAGTCAGTGTTTCAGTAGAGTGCTCTGTTACTGCCAGAGCACAAATACGTCCCATTCAGCTCAGTGTTAGATAACACAGATTCTTGAACCAGATTACAGAAACAGAGAAAAACCACATGGCTGAGAAATTAGTCTTTATCATATGTAGTACTTTTACCACATTCATATCTTTGAATTTATAGGGTGTGCAAAGGCCTGTCACATAAAAGGTCCAAGATAGGGAGCAACTGTATTCTTCATGCTGGAGGAGTTCATCAGATATAGTACTGCTTCCTAATGATGAGAAAGAAGGGACTCTGGTAGAAGTGTTTTCCTGTGTTTCTGGTGGTTTTTTCCTTGCCTTGAAAAGCAAGATAGTACTGAAATAATACTGAAATAATAATGAATAACACTGAAACAATGAAGATGAATTTCCAAATTAAACTATAACTATTCTGCATTACGATGATACATACGATCTTTTAAAGAACATCTGAAATTCCATTGTTTATCAGAGTTCCTTGCATCCACATTTTTTTGGCTGTTGATACTGTTTAAAACAGTTTATTAAGTGTAATCTGCAGCCCACATCAATACTAATATACTTAGCATTAATCATCCGTGTTGTGTTGCAAGAGTTCTGATTCTCCTGCTTCCTCACTAGAAGCTTGTTTGCCATCAATCAAGTCGTCATGACATACCAGTTATTTTTTTCCTTTAATTCAAACATGATGCACAGGATCCCCTTAAAAATGCAGCACTAGGAACTCTGGAACTGTCAGCCCCAGTGTCAGGATTTCCCCAAAAGCAGAAACCAATTTTCAATACAGCCATAAAGCCTTAACAAAACAGGTAAATAAGATAAAGTTGTATATTACAGCTTGGAGGCTTTTTTGTTTGTTTTTTTTGGTTTGTTTGTCTTGGTTTGTCTTTTAAATAGAATAACCCGCCAGCCCTGTTCTACCTGGGACAACCAGAATTGCCAGCTCTGTCGCTGTGGTAATCAGTCACTGGAGGCAGGGCTGCTTTTTCAGCCCAAAAGTCAATCTTCAGTCTTGTGATTTCTAGTTTTCCAACCATCACACCCTTCCCCTGTGCTTCTTCCTTTTTTTTACTCCCCAGGAATACGGCCCTTTTGGACACATTTTCCAACAGAGCAGTATTTTTGGGGCAAGGGTTGGGGGCTTTGCTCTCTCCCTGCTACTGAAGCAGGCAGCTCCAGGAATCTCTTGGCTATTCCCCTTCCCAGAGTTTCAGCGTTATCTGTTTCACCCATCCCTCACATGTTTCAAGAGACACTCCATGTGACAGAGGAGAGAGATAAGAGGGAGAAAGGGGAAGGAAAGGTAGCTTTAAGCTGATGGGATTTTTCTGTTTTGCCCTACCAACTGTTTGTAACAGGTATCAGCTGATACCTCTGACCCTCTCTCATGTCCATGCCTGTCTGCCACCTCCTCAGTGGAGGAGGAATACTTTGCAAAAAACATTTCATTGACTATGTATCACCTACAGACTGGAGAGAGACCAAAATATTTCTCACTGGCAGTTTTAAAGTACATGAGGTTGATGTTTTCCCATCATAAGGAGCAAGCAGGTCAGCAGGAGATAGCCAAATTGTGTTATTTCTTGTAGTCACACTCCGAGAATTGGCAACTTTTAAGTGCCATGTTATACTAAACTGACCTGGCAGGTATTCCAGGGGATATTCACAATGCTTTATAAAACTTTGATACTATGTTTGAAGGGATGTCAATCAAGTTAATCAAAGTATGAAAGAAACCTGAAAATGAGGACAGGGGAAGTAGGAATTGGCTTAAATATAACCAGGAGGGAATAAGGAAAGATCACTTGCTAAGGAAGACACCAAAATACTTTCTGAAACATAGGAGTTTGAAATGCTAGCTTGAGTTTCATCTCAAATGAAGAAAATTAATTCAGACAGTAAGGGAGAAAACCCAGCTGCTGGTGGGTCAGGAGCCCTATACAGCAGTTCAGGCTTTTGTTGACCTCCCCCTTCCTCAAAAAGACAGGGTGGAATGGAATCTGTGAATGGGAACTTTAATTACTAATTGTTTCTTATTTCAGTGGGATGTACTCAGCCTATTACACTGGGATGACTGTGTTGTGACAGTCATAATTGCACTGGTGCTAACCCTAACGCAGGGGGAAACTGGATTTTCTGATAAAAGATGCCAGACAGAGGAGAATCATTTTCCAGGTGTCTGAGGGGAGGCCATTACCCATGGAATGCAAATTTTATTTTAAGTTTGATCTCAGTGGGAAGACTGCATTTGTATGACAAATTGAGGAAGCGGCAAGTAAAGAGGATTAAACATATACATAGTATTAAGAAACCTTCTTTCAAATAGATGGAGGCATGGAGCTTTATCTTTCACTTGCATTGTTTGTCACTGGAAGTGCCCAAACTAAACAACTGAGTGCACAACAGCTACTGGGATGCGTGTATGCACAAGGAGCTAGTTTGCATATAAAATCAGCTCAAAATGAGAAGAGTTGAAAAACCCAGACTCTTGAATGGTAGCCTAGAAATGGACGGCAGACTGCAGATGGGAGAGTGCTGAAACAGAATGCTTGGATATTGCTAGTGTTTCCAATGCTTTTGTCCAGTTTAAACACCTGTGTTGTCTGTTTGCTGATCAGTAGGAGTTGTCTATGATGTTAAAGCTCAGATTTCCAATGGATCCTCTGGCCTCTGGAGCTGAAGCTAATCAGAATTCACTGTAGAGACATGATTTTCCTGCATTGCCATGTTTCCTTCTCACTACAAAATCAGTTGTTTTTTTACAAGGAACCCTTCTAAGTATCTCCAAAGAAGAAAACGGATTTTTCTAATAGTGAAGATTTGTTGGAATGACTAAAAAAAAGAATTGCTGCCATGTGATGTTGTCTGACATAGTTTTAGCTGAGAAGGAAATGGGCTGATATCAGAAGTTAGTGACTGCTGTAACAAATGGTTGCGTTCATACCATGGTGGGTTCGTGCCTGCCAATCACCATGTTATTAAAAAAGGGAAAAAAGTCTGAGCGAAGTATTGCTCAAAATAAAACTTAACATATTTCAATTTGGCTCCAGAAGACATTCTATCCTGTGTGCAAAATGTGGGTTTTCCTGGAGGTTTGTTTGTGTATTGGGGGTGGGTGTTTGTTTTTTTTGTTGCTGCTGGGTTTTTTCAGTCAAGGGAGCACTCATCTGCAATGAATATGATTTTTGACTGTGTGCTTGAATTGCAAATTACAAAACTCGGATTTTGAGATTTCTGATAGTTTTTCCACCCCATCCAAACCTCTGTCTCCTTGCTTACTTCACACAGCAAATTAATATTGAATCCTATAATAGATATAAATAGCTCAAATAACCTTGATGTGAGAAAATTCCTCTAATTACGTCAAATATATGCAGTATTCCCAAACTAGGTGATAAGATGCAGTATGCTAATTTGCACTAAAAACTCAAGGAAAGCTTCTGATGAATGAGTATTGACTGCAAATGTGTAGAGATTAGTTTAAAAGCACTGATTAATTTTTTTTTATAAATTTTCCAGTAGTTATTAATATTGGTCTGCATGGAATTACTCATCTAATCATGATAACATGATAGTTTGTACCATATAATCTTTACAAGACACCGAAAGAGTCCCAGAATCCTGTGGCCTTTTGGAGACAGATGCAGTAAAAAATTAAGAGTTTGTTGGTTTACATATTTATTTCTCACTTGTCACTAATCTTCCTTGATTTCTGTGCTAATATAATATGTTTTCTGGTATAGCAGCTCTGGTTTTGTGTTTATAGCACTCATAGAAAGTTATAATAGTGTTACATTATTTGAAGGAAAACATGAATGTAAAACTGTATGTACATTGACTGTAACACTTCGAATTTTGAGTTATTCTCTTGGTAATATTTGTATACATTTTGGAGTGGTAGTAAGAAGAGAAAACTCTATTAAAAAATCATTTTCATTTTGGTAATTTTACAGAACACAATGCTGGTCATACAACTCAAGAAATAAGAGCTGTACCAAGGAAACTATGTAGTGATGGAAGTCTCCTGTTTGACATGTTTTCCTGTTGAAGAGAGAGGACCAAATACCAGAGAGTTTTAGGCACTTAGAAGTCAGTTAATTTCAATTTAATCATAATTCCATCAATTTCAGTCCATGGAACTTTAGCACCTAAATGGCTTTGGGGATGTGAGTCAAACAGACTCAACATATTTAATAACTGTGTTCAGCCACACAGATTAACACCTATAAAATGTCTCTGGGCTAAACTTACTCAACTGCAAAGGAGTCATCATTCTGCTTTATGGCATTACTATAGAAGTTACTTTTCTTAATTAAACAGACAACTTCATTGTCATAGGTTTTTTGGAGTTTTTTTGGGTTTTTTTGTTTTTTTGTTTTTTTTTTTATCATATATGATTTAACAACGCTGTCACAGAATCACAGAACAGGTGAGGTGGGAAGGGACCTCCAGAGTTCATCTGGTCCAGCCCCCTGATCAAGCCAAGCCACCTAGAGCCAGTTGCTAAGAATCAAGTGAGATGGTACTTGAATATCTCCAAGGATGGAGAGTCCACAATCTCCCTGGGCAATCTGTGCCAAAGCTCAGTCACACTCACAGGAAAAAAAAGTGTTTCCTGATGCTCAGAGGGAACCTCCTGTGTTTCACTTTGTGCCCGTTGCCTCTAGCCGTCACTGGGCATCACTGACAGAAGGTTGTATGCCTTATACATACATTCTTACACACAGAAATGTACATTTAAAAGACAAATACATACTCATAATTATTAATCTCAGATTTAGGCCTCTTGCTGACTATCTTGTTTGCTGTATCATGGAATTGATACAAATGTCTTAACTGGATATTTTAGAGTTTTTGTTATGGGAAGTATAAATAAAAAACTGTTCTGATTTTAGTCTTAAATGTTTCATGTTTCCTGTTTTCTCGAAGTAATTTTTCCAGTAAAATATTAATTCTAGTTTTGCAGATGTGTCCTTAAATTTCAGCTGTTTTCCCACAAATGAAAAATATATATACTTCTATTCCAGAGCTGAGTGTGCCAAAATAGGTTCTTCCTGAAGTAATGTGTCACCTGTGCTCTAGGACTTCTGTTTGGTTCCTGGATAAGAAAGGGCAATTAAAGCTGGATGTTTAATGCAGCTTTTTAATTCCTGTATAGAGAGTGGAATGACAGGTGCTTCTAAAGGTCTGCACATAAATTGTTTCCCTTCCTGGAATACCAAAACTGCTAAACTTTCACTATGACTAGATTTAATCTCTTTATATTTTTTGCTTCCTGTTCTTGTAACTATACCAGTTTGATTCCTGCTAGGAAATAACCATAGGTATTTTTTCTTCATTTTACCATGTCCTATTCTCTATAGGCATTTGTACCTCTTTTTATTATAATGGTTCCTCCATGCACTTTTGTCTGTGCTAGGTTTTATGGAACAAACTGTTGGTTGAAACACGCACAGCAGAATTTCCATACAGTGTCAATTTATATGTAATATGTTTTTCATAAGCATCATTCATCCTACAGATTAATTGCACATTGCACCTTATGACTTTAAGATGTTAGATTTAAATTTGCTCTTCAGATTTCTCTTCTTTTCATCGGTCACGTATTTGGAAGAAAGAACTGTAGCATATAGTAAATAGCAACAGCTGCAATAGCAACAGCAGCAGCAACAACAATGCAATTTTACTGTCCGTGCCTATGATAATATATAAGATTGACACAGATGTGCTACTTACAAAGTGCCAGCTGCTGGCACTTCTTTTCCTGTTGACTAAAAGTGAACGAAAAAGAAATGGAACAGATTATTTCTGTGACACACCACTTACTTCACAGATATTTCAGCAAATGTAAGGGCACATTCCATAGCTGAATATATTTTACCCTTGGATACATTCAATTTGTATTCATTTTAGAATTTACTCTGTTAATTAGAAAAAGGTTATAAGATTAATAAGTAGTCATTGCTAATATATGCAATGGAATATAAGCTTCAGTTATGATTTTTTTTCCCAAAGAGGCATTAGAGATTAGTTCATACAAATCGTGGTGAGCAGTATGTCCTATCTTTCAAAGCTCATCTTTATGTTGCTTTGTAATCTCTGAATCATTTCTAAAATCCCTGCTAGAAAAGCCAACAAAAACCCGGCAAACCATACCCTACCAACATAAAATGATACATCACAATTTCATACACTCTTATTGAAGAGTTGATTTTCAAGGAATTCTTAGTAGATGTATAATGATAGATAGCTTAGAAACACACAGAGAATACTACAGCCTGTGAAATTACTCTTATTTGTTAAGAAAATGTAGTGTTAACTACAGTCTGGGTTTTTTCTCCAGTTTTCAGGGTATTAGACTGACCCTTGGCATGTGTTCCAACCCCAGCCTACATCATGTTTGAGATTCATGATGATGACAATGACCCAGAAGGGCAAGATGGTCTCTGTAGTTCAGCAAGATCAACGTGCCCAAATTTCAGCTGACAAAAAAGAGGGTCAGCCAGTGCCCTCTTCTTTGTGGCCACCCAGAGTGGGGTTCATTGCAGAATGGTGTCAGGATGGCCTCTAGATAGGTGATTTCCTGATCAGATCACTCAGGTGTAAAAAAAGGCTCTTACGCTTGAGAATTTTTTGAAGCTGGGAGGTGAATCATCCGCTACAGATGATCTCATCTCCAGTGCAGGTGAAGAATAAAGAAAAAAATTTCATCATCCAAGATCTTACTTTTGCTATGGATGTAAGGGACAGGTCAGATTTTAGGTAGACCTGCAATTCTGTCACATGTCAGTCGAAGTTCAGTCACTTTAATTTATCATGCCATTTTCTTTGGCTTACACTGTGGGAAAAAAATTGCAGTTTTTCTAGATCTTCATGAATACAGACCTGGAAAAGAGCTCAGAAGCTCATCAGCTCACTCTGCTACTTGTAAATTATCTAGAGATTTCCTCTGACAATTTTTTAAACAGAAAACAATTTTCTAAACTGATCCTTCACCACCAAACAGTTTATCTCAATATATAGACATCTTTTAGATTCAAAACACAAACAAACCAACCAAACAAACAGAAAAGGAAGTATCCACATATAGGTGTCAATAATCTGAGTACCAACTCACAGGTCAGCTGTTTCAGAAAATAAAATACATGCTGATACATCCTTTGGTACTCTCCCACATAGTTTTGGCAAATTTGTTACTGTTGAGAGGGTGTCTAAAGGGCATGTCAAGAACTGTGTGTTTCGCAAAATTAAAAAGTAAATTTTAGATGAGTTTTTCAATTTTTAAAATTTTTTATAATTTTTTGAATGGTTGCAATACATAACGCACAAAATATGCAAACTAGGATTTTAGCTGCAGAAAATGCATTATGTTATTTGAAAGGAAAGTCTGTGGGATTCTTAAGAAATTCTATTCAAACAAAAAATTCGGTGTAACAAAGATTCACTCCTGATCCTTTAAATGCTTTGATATCATAGAGTTAACTGGGTTAAGGAAATTGACATTAAAAATAACAAAGTCAAACTAATATTTATGTAATAAATGAAATTGGATAAATAATTTAGCTCCTGTAATTGGTGTACCCTATATTTCATTAGTAAATATAAGGAATATTGAAGGCAAGGGAAAAATTCTGCCCAAGGCAATTGAAACTTTCAGTGGTGCAATAATTAAATTAATATCAGAAACAATTTTAGTTGCCCATTGAACCACCCTTTACTCTGTATATTGACTTTTCTTTCCCTGGTAATAAAACCTGTATTTTTCTCTTTACTTTTCAGTGCAAATTATTGTGATGAAATATAAGCTCAGAAATGTATGAACACATTTTCAGGAATTCAGTCAATGATCCACATGTATATCCTTCTAAACAAAACACCGTCCATCTTTTGAAGGCATAAAAATTTATGTGCGCTTTGATCCCTTAAGATCCCTACAACTTCATGTGTAAAAATAGTCTTTATTAAAAACATATCATAGTTCTTTATTATACTGTAAACTCTTACAGCTTTATATAAATACAAATTGTAGAACTGTTATATCAGAAATTAAATATTAATCCACAATGTGCTTTCAAAATACAAGCTTCAAAATGCAGTTCATATTTTACTTTTAGTGCTCAGCTGAAAATCAGTGGGACTTTTCAAAATAAATCTGAAGAACCACTGGACATTTTCATTTACTACTAGAAGCTCTCCACATTAGTCTATGATGACGTAACAGTTAATAGATTTTGCCATAAAGTTTGGTTTATTCCTCTGCAGTGTTATGTCACTGGGCATAGTGAATGATCAAGGACAAGGAGCTTTTTAACCCGGGACTAAACTTCCACAAATTTCAGTGAGAACTTGTAAAATGATCAGTTAAAAGAGGTTTTGTGCAATGTTTAAAGGTTTATTTGTACATTTGATTGCAATGTGGTTACATGGGTCATTTAAACAAAAACTTTCTATTTTGTATTGCACCATGTCTCAAATGAGATAACCAGAATATCAGCTTGTTTGTAGTGGGTACAAGATAAACTAAGACTCTGAATTATTCCTTCGGTTTCTAAATTATATTGGTTTTACTTTAAAGTTCTGTTTGAAAAAGAAGACCTTGAGCTCTCATGCAGGTTTTAGGAGGACACTAGAGAACAGACATCTGCTTAATCATCAGGTTTAATCAGAGAGTGTCTGGTCAGGTGAACACTGTTTTCACTGCAATGATTGACCCACTTTGTCTTTGACAAATAGGCTATGCAGAACAGCATTATCAGGTGTCTGTTTTTCCAGATGTTAAAGGTAAGTATCACCACAAAACATGCAGTTAAAAGGATTAAATTATCATCCCATATTATTAAAAAAAAAAAAATAAAATAAAATCAGCAAGCCAGCAATAGCTTCCTGAATGGCCATACTTGAAAATTAACATGTTTTACAAAAGCTCTGATATTAGATCTCTGAAAACAGAGGTTTAAGTTAGTGGAGAACTGCCTATACCTACACAGAAATGTGCTGTTCATTTTCAGTGCTTAAGATGCACAGACAAAGGAATCCAATCCTCACTATATAATCCTCCTTTTTGGAGATTATGCATATATATTGTGTCATCCAAAGAAACTACTTTCTCTACGGTTTGAAAATTTGAATTTTTTTTTTTAATCAAACCTCTGGGGAAGGACAACCAATTTAGGACATTACAAAGAATAAATGTGCTCACTTCCCTTCTTTCACTGACAGGAAAAAGGGAAAAAATACAGGAGAAACTAGAATTATGTCATTTGTTCCTCCATCATCTGTCTGTCTGGCAGCAACAGGAGAAATCCTTAACAACCCAGACCCCTAATAAGTGCTCAAATGCGGAAACTCTAAAAAAGCAGAGAGAACTGAGACACGGAGCAGCATTCCAGCCTTAGGAATGATGTTAAGGAATCCCAGATGCTATGTGAGAAACAGAGTTAAGGGAGGAACAGAGTTACTGGGTTCACGCTGCAAAGAACAATATTGATTTCGAGATTTAGAAGCAGAATTAACTGTTGGGCTAGGAATGAGCAGCTGTGTGTTCATTAAAGATTTCTGTCTCTATTGGTCATATGCACATACACAATTTTTCAATTTAGGTACCAATTATTTCTATTTCATCTTGCTGTTTGTTTTGCTGTTCCCCCAGCAGATATTTAAGATTATGAAACATGGGAATTTGATCTTTTCAGATGAACTCACTGATTCTTAATGTCTCATATTTTCGTGTGGTTGCAGAGGAGTTCTGATTGAACAGAATTCACCTCTGGCAAAGATATAAAAACAAAAAAAATGCATTACTTGTTCTTTTATAACAGAAAACCACTGCATATACATTTACATGTATAAAATGTTTCTGCCAGAGGCAGTTAAAATTATCATTAATTCTTCCCTTTAATTTCGTAAAATCTTCCCGTGCCAACACTTTACAGGCTTCTAAGTAGAAACTGACAGCAAAGGCATGACTTGGTCCACTATGAAGCAGTACGGTCTTGCGAGTGTACTTCTTCTTGAGAATCTATAAATGTCAAGACTGTTAACAATTTCACTGTTCATCAAAGCATATCAGGAAAATGAGAGAGTTTGTTCTCTGAAGAGGTGCTCAATCAGCTGTGACTGACGGCTCCTTTTTGTGCCATGAATTTATAGCTTTGGGGAGTGTATTTATTTACCTTTTTTTGTTTTTCCCCCACCATTCAGGAGCCCAGCAGGACTCTGCAAGGCTTTCAGAAGGACATGCCAGTGCTGTTAGGAGACCAGGTTTCAGACACCCTCAATCAAGTTCTTTCCCACTTGAGTTTGATTGCAGACGTGTGGTGCCCCTTGGAAGACACAAGTCAGGAGCTGGATCACTGTTCAGCTGAGGTAGCCCTCAGATGGCTGGGGAACTCAAGCCCACCCCTGCAGTTTTTGACATAGCTGTACTTCTTTTGGGGAAAGCCCTGCCAGGTAGGAAGCTGAATGAGACACAGTTTTCTGGTATCAGTGTCAGGTATTTCAATATATGACAAGTCAAGTCTGAAGAGCCAAAATAGGGCTTATAAACATGTTTCAGATACTGCTGCTGTCCTCATCCAGACATTTCTGATAAGGGTGGTCTGTGAATAATAATGTCCTGTTGCCTTCATTTAATAATTGTGCTAGAAAAAGTGCTAATATCTGAAAAATACTTTGAAAATATGACTCTCAAATAGTTGGAGAACAGTCTAATGAACAAGTGGTTGAAGATTGTCTAAGGACTTGAAAAGCTCTACACAAGACTGCTGTGACGCTTTATGGAGGAAAATGTTCAAACATGCCATCAAAGGACACATAATATGTACTGAATAGAGTGCTACTAATGGCTGTTGTGTACCCACCATACAAATAGCTTAATTGTCTACTTAGAAAATGCATGTTGGAAGATGGCAACCAGTGGAAAATCAATAGCATACTTTTGTGAAAACTTTTGTGTAGAGAGTTTGTGGGTTTGATTCTTTACATTGGACTGCTGACCAAGGAGGTCCAGTTTTGTGCTGTTTGATCACAATGCTAATGTATAGGTTTGTTTACCACAGTACGTGTCCTCAGATAAAGAAATCAGATTGACAAAAAAAAAATCAAGCTGGTCAAGCACTAAATTAGTGTATTTCCTTAAGAAGAGAGAATTAGATGTAAACTCTGGACCAGGCAGCTATGGCAAATTAAAAACATCTGCACCTGGTGTGACATGAGTAGGGCAGAGCTCCTGAAATGTCTTGGAAATGAGATAGTGGCCAGCGAGGCAGGACAAACATCAGATGGTAGAAGAAGGGAGACCTGTGAGGACTGACCAGTGATAATAACAATTTACATATGGTCCCTTCTTTTTGTTCTTAAATGTTTTGATACTTCCCTGGCCATTCCTTTGCTCATGAGCAAACAGCACATCCTTATACCAAGAGCTGTACCCACAGATGAAGGAGTAAAGTCATTTTGTCTCTGTCCACACTGATGGAAGTGCCCTGTTCTTCCTTCCAGCAGTGGATCAGGAAACTGCACCATTCAGTTTTAAATGGAGCAAATGTTTGCACTTTTTTTTGGAGGGTTCTTAACAGCCTTGATAAATTTTATCAAGGAGCTTTCACAGTGACCAGAATTCCCATTGTCTTTTCTCCATCCACCCCCACAACGATTCCTGCAACGCACCTTTTGCATAGTACCACCCCTAATGCAATTGAAAGTATTGTTTCATCTTCAGTTTCTTGCTTTGCCAAAGAGCTTAATATGAGCAGGTGGTGGTAGCCAAAGTCCTAGATTTTGCTTTATTATTTGTGTGCATTTACAACCTTCCTATGTGACAGTCTCATTTAGTCAGTGCTACAGGCAATCTCTGTCTGTACTTAAAATATCTTTAACAGCTACATGTAGGGAACAGTCACAGGGGAAGGAAAAAAGCATACAAAAGCAAAAGGCAACTAAGACAGGAATTGGAGCCAGAGGAGTTAACGGCTGGAGTTCTTTTATTACCTAAAAGGACACATATTTTGTGGAGCATGCAGAGTCTGCTTTTACTGATTCTATTTTTGTTGATATTTTGTCCTTTGCCATTGTTTGCTTAAAATAATTTCTCAGGAGATACCTGGTGGCTACTGGCAGCAAATTTTAGCAAAGTAGCTCTGAAACTGAAAAATTGGATTATTCTCTACAGAAGACAATTACTTTATACAAGCACATGAAATATCTGTGAATCTTGGCATTATATATAGGGGAGTGTGACAAGTTCCTATAAACTCACAGACACAACCAAGAAATAGTGCTAAGAAAATATTTTTCTCTCCTTTCAAACCTTCAGCTGGAAAGACTAGGGGGTAGTATCTTTTATGTCTTTTTCTGGTACTCACTGGAATGTTCGCATTTAAAAGTTCTTTTATGTCCTTTCTTCCCAAAGTCCTTGTAGCACTTACTAGCTCACAAAGTTTGCCTTATCCCCTTCCTGCCACCCTGTCACCACGTCAAAAATTTTTCAGCTATGGCTGAGAAAAATAATTTACTCTGTGTAATCCCAAAGTGAAGACCTTAAACTGGCAAACAGAAACCAATTTATAACCTCTTTACGAACTATCCCTCCCTCTGTTTCCATCATTTTCTGTGTTATAGGTACTTATAAATATTTTGACTGAGTGATTAGGCAGAAAGTGCAGTGTAGTCCAGTTTATCATTTGACACCCCATCAGGATTGTCTGACAGCCTTCCTGCTTCTGATACTTATCCAAATCCTGATTCATTTCCTCCTTTCCCCCCACCCATGCTGCAGCTTCGAGATCATAATAGAAACAAGTTTCAGGATGTCCTAGTTTCTTGAGGAATAAAATTAAGTATTTTCTTCATCCAAGAAGAGTGGGATGGTGAGTAGGTTATAAGATTCATGTTGTCTCCATTTTCAAGGTGTTTTTATTTGTTCAACACATTGGCTCCCAGAGGAACTTTAAGTGTATTAGAAGGGAAGACCTACTCAGGAATGTAGAAAATAATGTGGTGTTCCTCATACCCAGTATAAGAAAAAATATTTCATAGTATCTAAAGTGCAAAGAGATGATCATCATTTTCCCAGTCTTTTTACTCTCACGTTACAAAGCAAGAGTAGCAGAAATATGTGCATCATGCCCCTTATACCAGTGCAAGAGTGCCCACACATGTCCACATATTTTTCTCATCTTTCCCTCATATGTCTTATCTGAATTACAAGAGGTTTTTGTTTTCTCTATCCCTCAATTTATTCTGAACAATTATTTGTCTACCCTGTCATAAAATCCTCCAGTAACTGGGATTTTATAACCTGCCTAAGTACTCTTTTCTGGTGCTTCACTAAATATTCTTAACTCAAATAATTTCCCTCTAATTCCAAAGAGAAAAAAAAAAAATGAAACAAAACATCCATACAGAATTCATTGCTTTCAAGTAATTTTTACTTAAGTCTGGCAAGATTCTTCTAACCTGAATTTAGATGTCCATATAAAATATTTAAAGTTGTACTGACTCCCATTGTCTCTTTCTACACTCAATGGAGAAAATTAGACATTTTTAGACATCTATTCATCTGGCTTATTTTAGCCCATCAGTAAGACTAATCACAACCTGGAATTTCCTACTTCACTTACTTAGCTAGAGAGGGATCTCAAGTAAATTAAGACATAGAGCCAGATCTTTACATTTACTTTGGCAACTTCTACCTAGAAAAGAATACAATGTTACTACTTAAGACTTATGAATTTCTGACTTAAAATCAATCCTACCTATGATACTCAAAATCATCCAATAGCATCACAATAGCTGTTCAAACCTCCAAGATTAATCTGGTATCTCACAATCCGTTCAAGTATGAAAAAAAACCCCAAAAGTGAGGAGGAGTGAAAAATAAATGGGCATAAATTAAAGATACCCAAGGGTTTTTTACAAATATATCAGGACATTAACTATGATGAGGACAGAGAGCAGATGCATGAGAATGTGAAAAAGTGAAATAAAATAATCCTGATTCATGTAATAAATGAAATAATGGACTACTTTCAAAGAACCTAGAATTTAATTAAAAACTGAACTAAACAAAACAAATGGACTTCTAGCTGTTAAAATAAATGTGGAGAAAACTTTCCAAGCAGAAATGTTTTCAGAGACACAGAAGTGATGTGAGTGCCTCTGAAGTGAATGTCTACACCCTTGGACTTGCCCTTTGTCTCTACTCATCTGAGTGTGCAGCAGTAGCACAAGCAGTTCAAGCCATCAGAAAGTAACGTGAAGACTTCAATCAAGAAACCTCTTGGGGAACGTTCAAGCCAATGACTGAAAGAAATAAAGCAAAAAGATAAGATAAAAATTTGCTCACATTTTTGCAGAAACACAAAGTAAATTTTAAAACAGTCGTAGTTATCCGTCATAAAGTTAAGCATCCAGTTTTTCTTTTCTTTTTTTTTTTTTTTAATGTAAGAATTCATGGAGTTTTTACCTATTTTTTTCAGTTTTTCAAATTCCTGTTTTTCCCAGAAGCCTACCTTATTCAATACAAAAGAGACAAATTATGCAAAGAATTAGCAAATTTTCAATGTTTTTCTTTTATGCCTTGAACAAAAGATTCCACTATATGAGTTCTAGAAGTTGCTTCCAGCCAACATTTCTGTTACCATTTTCAGTACACACCTTGTAACAAGGTTCAAGAATAAGAAGTGGAAAACTCATCCAAGAATCTTCAGAAAATCTTACAAGAGCACATTTTTTCACATAATAAAATTTAAAATGCAAAGCACTAATCAAGACAAATAGTCAGATGCTTGCAAAATGTTACATACATACATCTGACCCAGGCCAACTACAACTACTTTTTCCTTTTTGTGGGTATGAGGTTTGAGCTAAAGACATCCGAGGAGCACTGGGCTAGGTTAATTTTTATCTAAAATAAAAATATGTAAACACGAAAGAGGACGAGAGGTAAGTACTACATACACTTTATCAGAACTTGCTGCTTATTACTTCTTGTTGAGTTACTAAAAGTGGACACTTTTTAAAGTGAAAACCTGGCTGCATATTTTTGCAGCTCTCTGAGCTGAGAGGCATTGAGGCATCCTTGAGGCTGACTACTGGCAGTTCTGGAATATAAAAATAACTAGAGAAGTGTGCATTTGATTAACAAAAATAAACACCTCAGTAACTTCTGAACTGTGAATCAACAAATGAACACTACTTAGCTGTAAGAGATTGAGTTCTAAATGAAAAAAATATTTGCTGAATTTCTGATCACCCAGAAGAAATTTGCCTTGCAGATAAGTTACGCTTTGAAAGGGTCATATCAATTCTTGTGTGTGTTTCAACACTGCTGAAGCTTAATTTATGTACTGTCATTGGAGAGAGGGAAGTATAATGGATTTTTAATTATTCCAAGTTTCAAAGAGCAAATGGGAAATAGTCCAGTTTCCAGACAAAGCAGAAAGAGAATTAAGAGTTATGAAGAGCTAATTACACAGTCATGCCCTATTAAAATTTTCTTGGGAAAGTGGCATTCCTATTTTTTAAAATGTTTACATTCATTTCTTGATTCACTGTCAGGGTACAATGCTTTATCACATTTTTTAAATGGTTAACGAGGTTGCATGCACCAAATTAACTCTGGTTGATTTATATTCCCACATACCTCCTCACTTTTGGATAAGTAGGTTGATGTACCATACAAAGGCAACAAAGCTCTGCTATTACATTTAATATTTTGTTTTTTTTTTTTTTCCAGTTCCTTGACTAAAGAAAGTAGAAAGTTATTCACATACTTTGAAAAAGTTCTTCATTCTCTGATCATGAAAGAAGGTACATCATTAATGGGATTTTCAAGCTTAAGTTCTTTCAGTAACTGCTAGCACTGAGGATGAGAATTTAAAGAGCCAGACTGATAGGCTGGTTCTGGAAAATTATTGCATTGGCGTGGTTTTGGATCTTAAACGTGTTTGGTCATTAACAGCTGATTGATTACAAGGCAGATAGCAGTGCTTTTCTATATCTCCTTTTATTTCTTTCTGTTCACTAATAACAAGATCCAGCACCTGAAAAAGGTCACAAAAAATCTTAATAATTTTGATAGGAATTTAAAGCATTGCAACGCACAGGAAGTTTTTCCTCCCTAAACCTACGAGAACTTTATCACTAAAACTAATATTTAGCATTCGCACTTCTCCCACAACATACATCTTTCCAAGTCTTCCATGTCTCATTTTTTCTCTTTTCATCCTGGTTGCCACTGAAAGCACACTTGACATGGGCTTTCATTAAAATAGGTAAACTTATATATGTTCTTTTTTTAGGTTCCATTCATCTAAATATAGAAAATTTTGATGATTAGACAGAGTTGGGTTGAACTCTTTGAATAGTTTGAGTTTTAGAAGAAATCTGGAGATCTTACAAGAAAATATTTTCTTGGGATATTTAGAGCTGTTCTTCTTTTGGTTCTGAAATACTGCAACAAACCCTGTTGGTGTTTCATCATTTGCAGTTCCATCTGGAACCCATAAGGCAAATTTGCATACATAAAAATAAAATGTTATTTGAATATTTCAGACCTTCATTAAAAGCTTGGTCTAATTTCAGGTCTAATCACAGATGAAACTCTAGTGGTGTTGGGGGACACTTAGATTTGGACTAGTTCATATCTAATTTTCATCATCAGGAAGACTGCCTTCTCTTGGGAAAAGGCAATAATTAATAACTCTGCTGCTTTTTCTCAAGATTATTGGAAAGTGAAACTAGAAGTAAATGGATTGGATTCAAATACTTATTAAGCCTTTTAACAGGCTTTGAAAGACTACAAGTAAGGGAAGGTAAGAATTCAAAGTCAAAAAGTTTGCATGCACCTACTGTTGATAATTCATATGATTTAGTGCAGAAGCTTCTTCAGTAGAACATAAGACTGGTTGTAGACTTATTTGGAGAGTCTCTGTATGGCAGTGACAGCTATGCTTCAACCATAAAGGAAATAAAATATGTTTTTATTACTGTGTCAAAATTTTTGAAATAGATTGGTTTCATTGTTTTTTAGAACATCACTTCATTGTGTTTCATAGCAGAAAAATTCACACTGGAACCTTTTGAAGACCCCTGGTGTCTGGAGAGCTCGGGCACAATTTAGAGGGCTTGCAGTTGAGCTGTCTGCGAATCCACAGAAGGAAACCCACTACTTCCATTATTTTGAGTTATTAGTGTTTGGTTCCTTTATTTTTCTAATACATACACAGTGTGTAACACAGTTGATTTTTCTCAAATTAGATTTAACAGTAAATGATAGCAGTTTCACCAGAAATGTTCATATACCACAGAGACTATGGCCACATCTGCTATCAATAACATAAAGTAATATCTTGGGCACTCCAGAGGGTACTAAAAGTGGAAACAACATCTACAGTATCGAGTTCTCAAACCAGAAAATTATGAAATGGCATCATAAAATCCACCTCTGTGAGTAATGGCAGACATGGATAAAGTCTCAGGCTCAGCCTTAAATGTAATCTATTACTCCTGCTCCTTCCATTCCCTGGTGACTGCTGCTGCACTCTGCAGGATGGAGAATGCAAGCTACCAAAAATGTGTGTTTGCTACTGTTGGTAGACCGTCTGTGAGAGCAACATATAAAAAGGGAAATCAGACATGTGCCATCCTTCCTGTGGAAGTTTTCCAGGAGATATTTCAACCTGCTTTGAGGGAAAAGTGTGAGATGACATTTCTCTATTTAGGAAATAGTTCTGGAGATAGAGCCTGGTGAAGTTCTTTGGGGATAGAGAGAAGAAAAATAGTTAGCTTCTTCTAGGGTTCAAGATTACAGCAGATAAGTCTAGTGGGGAGAAATTAATGATAACATCTATGTCAAAAACTATCTTTCAATCAAAAGAAATGGTTTTTTATCAAGCAAAACCACAGAACCTGGAGGTGAATGTATTTATCCTTACTTCTGAACATTTTTGTAATTTTCTGCATCACAGGTGAAAAAGATACTTCATGTGGTTGATGATTGCCCACCCCTGTCAGTTGAAGTCCTGCTGTTACTTAATGCATCAAGCATTTACCTTGTAGGTGCATAGAGACTAGGAAATAAGGACCAGAATAATGCAGTCAGTATGGACTATTAAAAACAGTAGCACCTCCCACCACACTGCAGCTAACCCAGCCTCAGAGAGGTGAAAATTGTTTCCTTGTACAAATACTTGTTGCTACAGAAATAAAGCTGGGAGAGATCTGTGAATTACATTGCCATCATCCACAAGTTTTAAAATAAAAGCACTTATAAATAATGAGCAAGTTCTCTCAAGTCCTGACTTGAAAACCCTGAACTTCTGTGATGCAAAAAAATAAAAAAGACAGACATTTAAAAATGATGCCACAAAAGTGTACAGAGAGATACCATAGGTGCTGAATACTGTTCCCAGTGAAGAGACTTAGCTGGCTTGCAAACATGCAGTTTTCCTATAAAGAGTTGCCAGTGAGAATGAGTGATGAGAGTGAGTAATAAGAATGAGTAATGAAGAGTGTAATCAAGATTAAGCAGATTTCTTGGACATACATGAGTGTGATGGACATACATTTTCACCTGATTCCAGTTTGCTTTTCTGGTCTGGTGTTTTCCAGGCGATATGTAGCCCCTTGGGTATTGTTTTTTCAGGAGTAAGGTTCTCCTTCTTGTAAATTTTGATGGGGAACAGGCCTTTGATGTGGGTCTTCCACACCCTTTATATATACTTGGTTTACTGGGTGAGGTGTACTGAATACTTGTGCCAGTTATATTCAGAAATCATCCGGTCTGATCCTGATAATCTCTCCTTTGGAAGCCAGGACAGTTCCACTAACAGGCGTAGGTTGTGGCAAATCACTCTCGTCTCCTCTGGTTATATTACTGCCATGAGGAGTGCAATTCTTTTCTTTTCAGCAGATTGACAAGGTTTATTCTCCTTTAACTAGTTTCAAGCTAGTTATGGTACTTTAACTAATAACTGAGGGTTTTCTTACTGACATCAAGAAAATTGATGAGAGTTAAAGATAAATTAAATTGCAGATGAAAACCCTAGTGTCTGTGAGATCCACAGATTTGCTGTCAATCATAGCAGGGTTGAAATTTCCTAAATAAAAAGAAACCAAAGGAAAAAAAAGAAAAATAAGGAGCAGAAAAAAAATAGAAAAGAAAAGCTTGTGGAAATATGTCAAGTAAAAAAACATGTTTTAATCTTCTTTTTGTCATCACTGGGATATTAACCAAAGGCACCAAAGCTCCTTATGACATATGATTGACAAAGTTTTTGTCTTTCTGCCTGCACTCAGAAAAAATACCCAAACACCACAACTGAATGTGTTAAGTCTTCTCTTTGGCAAAATTTACAACATGATCTGAAAGATCATTTATTAAAAACCCAAGATGATTTTCTGACCAAGGCCCATATCCCTGCCTGGATTTCTTTGTTGTTCTGATCAGGACATAGGAACAGACATCAGGATCAAGAAGCCATCACATCAAAGCTGTTTTAAGTGTGTTGCAATTCAAAGAGTGATGATATTACAGCAGAATATATTTAATCATTTCTATATCATGTTATGAACAGAGAACACACTTTAAAAATCACCTAACTGAAAATTGAGGAGATCTAGCAATCTACAGAAGTGTTTATAAACAAAAACACAGATATTACAATTTGTAATCAAAATCTCATGAACAGAAATTTGCAGGAAATTGTTTAACACCAGAAACATGGCAAAGCATGCTGAAAAGTGGGATTACATTAATTAAAGGGTCTGAGAGACCCTTTTATTTTTTCTCTACTTCACTGGGGTGAATTTACTTGGTACCACATCTGCAAGATGGGCAGCTCTTTTGTTTTACATCACCGCATGTGTGAAGCTGCTGTAGAGAGAGAATTCAAGAAGATGACTCTCCTTGCAGCTCAGAAGGCAGGGAGGTACCCACTCTGTGGTGGTACAAGCTCCAAACCCTGCTGTCTCTGCTGCTGTCCACACAGAAGGCTGATGACCTTTCTGTGAGTAAGATCTGTTTCTGTTTCCCCCAAGTAAAACTTCATAGTCTGTGGACAATAAAAAGAGACATAGAGTTAAATTTCCGTGTGTTCTGACTTTTTTGCTTGTCCAGTGGTGCTCTCAGTGGATTGGAAGTGATGTAGATCCTGTTTTATTGAGATTAGAGAGTAACACTAACCGAAGGATCACATAGAGGTGTCAACAGCATTCTTTCACTGAAGGAACTCCATGAAAAGCATGTCTCTGTTTAACGAAAATTAAAAATTGCATGTCAGTGAAATAGATTTAATGCAGAAAGTCTCTAAATTCTTAGAATTAGGAAGCAACACATTTCCATTGCTTTAACATAATCTGACAATAAAATTTTGTATTAAACTGAAAATTAGAAAAATTTAATCAGAAGATATTAACAGAAATCTGGTTCTTGAAAGTCAGCTGTGATTAAATATATGTTAGGGAGCAAAGTCTTTGACAAATACCTCTGACAGCTAATTATTATTTTGCTTAAAAGTTTCATCTTTCAAAGCAAGGTCAATGCAGGAAGATATGTGAAAATGAATAAAAAGAATGAACTGTCATTTGACATTCTTTCCTATAAAATTAATAATATGCATTTATGTCAAGGTTATAACAGCACGAATGTAACACATTACATAAGCATCTTGGTTCGTTTCATGATAAACTTTGCAGCAAAAGTGTCCACCCCCTAGACTGTAAACTGCAATCATGAGTAGCATTTATGTATTTTAGATTGTGGAATGGATAGGAATATAGGGTAATACGTAGCCTAATGTATGTACCGAGGTAGTTAGACAGTGGTTATTTATGTTGTCGACATTGTATAAGTTAAAAATATTTAAAATTTGTCATCAGCCTAATGTGTACTCATACTTGAGTGATATAAAGAAAAGGAGTAAGCATTTTACTTTACCATAGGTTCTCTTAAGAATTATATATGAACATATTCATGTACATGTATAATTCCTTCTAAATGTGTGGATTGAATTCTTTGTTCTACAAAATCATCGAATCATGGAATTATTAGGGCTGGAAGGTACCTTAAAGATCATTTAGTTTCAACCCACTTGCTGTGGGGAGGGAACCCTCCACTAAACCAGGTTGCTCAAAGCCACAAGCTGTCTGGCCTTGAACACTTACAGGGATAGGGTATCCATAACATCTCTGGGCCACCTGTTCCAGTGCCTCACTCCCTAAGTGAAGAATTTCTTCCTAATAGCTAATCTGAGCCTGCCCTCCTTCAGCTTAAGACCATTCCCCCTTGCTCTATCACCACATGCCCTTGTGAAAAGCCTCTCTCCTTAAATCATTAACTATTTTTCATTTATAACTCTATGCATATATGAATGAATGAATCAGGTCAACTTTTACCCATAGACTCCATCAGCACCCTGAAGAAAAGAAAAATGCTATTAATAATAAGCAGAATTGGAATTACGTGTTTTTGGGAATTTTTGTGCTACAGTAAATTCTGTAGAGGGTATTGTAACTATTAGTCCTATTAACACAAAAGATTTTCAATGAATGCCAGCGAGCAAGATTTGGAAAAAATTCTCCTTCTCATGGATTGGAGCAGTTTCTCTTTGTCCCATTAACTCATTTGATTGAACAAGTGAAGCTGTGATATGCTTTCTGACAGTATCATGCAAAAGGCTTAATTTCATTCCATCACTGAGAAATAGGTTGTTACCTTCAAAATAGTTTTTTTTTAAAAAATGGACAAATAGCAGTAAAGTACTTTTAAAGGTAAAATTCCATTCCTGACAAATATGCCTGTGTCTGGTGCAAAACAAAATGATAAATAATTCATTTCACTAAATATTATGGCATCATGTTCTAAAGAAAATGTCAGAATGAATAGTTAAAAACATGCTACTTATGAATAAAGATATCAGCTGCTGACCCACTGAAGCAGGACATCTACAAAGTTGTGAAATATTTTGTCATTGAAATTTGGTCTATCACATTCAGAGTGGCATCACCTCACCTCAAGGTGTCTCCAGTATAGGTGTAACACTTATTCTAGGGTATCTAGTGTCGCACTCAGACACGAAAAAACCACGCAGACCTGGCCAGGTGGGAAGCAAGAAAAAAAGAGAGAGCCGGGGCGAAACCCCAAACTTTATTTTATATGGTCTTAAAAACCACCGTGGATTGGAGGGAGAAATTACCACCCCTCAATCACACTGGTCAAAGGAAAAATCCATCAAATGTCTCCATCTAGGAGAATGGAATGAAAAACAATAAAGTACAGTTAACAAAACATGACCATGTTTACAGAAAGTGCATGAGACCTTCTACTACAAAAGTAAAAACACAGAACAGTAGAAAAACCAGGGCGACAATCTAGACCTTAAATTTATTCAGTCACAACCTACTCAATGACATCTGTGGCCTCCAGAGGTTTATTCATTCCACAGTAAAGCTGAATGTAGATTTGATCAGATAACTGCATCCGAACCTCATCTGCCTAGTTAATCTGCTGTAATGGAGACTCACACATGTTACTGACAGGTAAAGGTCTGTTCCTAAATGGACCTACCACTCTTATTGTAGGAATCACAAGATCTTCCAAGAAGGGAAAAGAGGAATGCAGAGGGCACCAGATTTTTTTTTTTTTTTTTTAGCTTTTTGACTGTAGCCAAGGATCATTTCATACTATTAGTCATCTTGAGAGTGACAGTTGAAAAAAAAAATGAAAATACATGTCTCTTTGCTTTAGCGCTATTATGCATCAATGTATTAAAGTAGGTCAACACTAGAATTCACACTTCAGACTGATGAATATAAGGAAGAGAGTAAAATGAACTCTGAAACTTGAACGACTGACAAAAAATAGTTTCAACAGAGAGGATAAGGAGAAGTTCCAGTGGAAGGGTGTATAAAATAATAATTTATGTAAAACTCTTTTAAAGTACTTTTTCTTGGACAGCTTTAATGGTGACCTTTTTTTCCTCTTAGGTAGTGACAATACAAAATTTAGGAGAATGCTTCATATCTCATACAAGCAGTACCTGATCTTGTCAGCTAAAGCCATGTGAGTCCAGGAGTATAAAGGCCTGTCTCACAAATAGCAAACTGCTTTATACTTAAAATAAAGGATAATGCTAGATTAGAACATTACATTTTTAAGCAAATACAAAAATTAACCAGCTTAAAAGGAAGGCACATATAATGGATTTATCAAATGAGTGGTGATCCTGAAGAAAGCATTTTACTGATATTTGTGTAGTATTTCTCTCTGTAAATACCATTTTTCTAAGATTGTAAAGAAATTAAACAATTTAAATGTAAAGAAATCAGTAACAAAGAAAAAATCATATGAAAAAAGAAAATTTCAAAAAGCATTACTAACATATCTAGGACACAAGGTATTTAGTACTGTGACACAATCACATATTGTACATATTTTATGTGGAATTTAATATGTATACATATGTCTTTATGTGTATGCACACTTATTCTTCATTGGATGAACCACACAAATTTCATCCTTTTAAACTGTATGAAAGACAGATAATGGAAACAAGAAAGGAAATGTATACATTCATGAAAGCAAATGAAGCAATGACTAGAACATAATGAGGCACTAAGTCATAATTCTTTTTGCTGAGACAAACTTTTTCCCAATGGAGAGAAAACATCTGGTACTTAAGAAGCAGGGTTCTCGATTTTAGCATCTCTTCAGACATTCAGAGATCTTCTGGCATCTCTAAATGACAGAAAATGATCAGAAGTGACAGAATCGATATATACTGTGAGCAGTGAAAACTACCACAAATTAAATAGAAGCACCCCTCTTAGGGAGAAACCAAAGAAAACTAGATTAAAGAAATAATGTTTGCATTTACTTTATGATCACATTTGCCTTTTGTCCACTCATACAAAATATCTTCCAGGCATCCTGTTCAGACTCTGACTTGAAAAGAATTGTTTATTTTGGGTTAGAAGCTAGATTTCATAGTTTGGAAGAATAATTTGCATTTTGAGGAAAGAGGACTCGTAAGTATGACTACATAGGACAGATCTAATGTTTGGTGCTCATCTCTTATGTGAACAGAGCATCAGAGAGGAAGAGGATAATGTAGATTTCTTATTCCAGAAAGTTGTCTCCAATTACAATTATTAAAGATTGCTTATGAAGAATCATTTGTGAACTGTACGGTTATGTTTACAGCATTTAATTACGAAATAAGATTGTTGTGCTATTGTTCTGTTTGGTTCTATCCTATTATAGGAACAGTATCAAAATATAGAGAGCTTTTTCTTTGTCCGAGATGGTTATGAAAGGAAAAAATCCCAGTATAGTGAAATGATGCAAATACTTCACAGCTGTGGGCTAGAGACAGTCTAGGAAATTGCAAGTCATCCAGACTGCTGACAGCTGATCCAATGAGCCATGAAATAGTCCAGATCTATGCTAGTAAGATTCTGTATTCCCCAAAAGTGGGTAGCCATAACCAAGCTATGAGTGGGCTGTGGTCCATTCCAGCTATGAACCATGACTGGAAATTGTTTAGGAGACCATAAGCAGACAGTGTCTTCCAGAAATTAGAATGGACCCAGCTACCTGGGCTTGGGGAGAAAAGTCTTCCAGGGACTGTTCACACAGCCATACCTGGAGGCAGCTGTCACGACTTGTGAGTCTGCTGTGTTTGCTTTGTCAAAGTCCCCCAATCTGCTGCTGTTGTCTTTTTTTACCTTTCTCCTATCATCTGACTTGCACAAAGTCTTTGTGGATCCCTTCTCCATTTCTTCAGCTCTTCTGCAAGGTTTTGAACTTTTCCTGTTGCCTTCCCACCCTCTCCATGTGACTAACATTGCCTCTGCTGCTACTGCTTATCACTATTTTCCACTTTTGGGTTTTTGGGTTCCATTCTTAGCAGAACTGCACCACTGTTTTGGTACCCTGGATGACCCCAAGACACTCCTGTCTGTACACAAGCAGTCAGTAGTCCAAAGCTGCTTCTGGCCTTGTATGAAACAATTTAGTTTTAACCTATTATCTGAGACTATCTGGGGAAGTTCTATGTTGCATCACATTTCATGTCAAGGCTAGCAAGGAAGGACCTGACTGAAAACCTCTATTTTGGGAGATTATTAAAAAATTAACATTGTGATTTGAAGCAGTCTAAATAAACTGGATATCTGAGCAAGCGTAACAAGCTGAGTGCTTTAACAGTCCTAGGAAAGCAAAAATAGGAATAAGCCACATGGTTTTTGGCAGGAGATATACCCCTAAGTCAGCTCAGCCATAAACACTGGGTTGATGAGCCTTAGATCTTATATATGGGCTTCCCCAGCAGTGTGACTCATCAGGATCTAAGTTGTTCTTTTTGATTTCGATAGATTTGCTCTTTCTTTAAGATGTTAGATTGACATTTTATATTATGTACTTACATGAGTTAGAAGCAGTAGCAGAGAAAAGCAACCAAATCTTATAAAAAAGCCCATCAGATTGTACTAGTGAACCTAAACTATACTGGGGATGCTGTTGAAATAAACTGTCATCTTTGCTCTGCCTTCTTCAAAATTGAAGGCTTAAAATGAAAGTATCTTCTTCAAATATCACAGAAAATAATTTACATGCAATGACATGGTTTTTCTTATCCACATAAGCCCATCTCTGCAATAGAAATTACGACAGAAATAGAAATTGTAAGGCAAGGGCCGAAAGCTGTCTATCTACTACATCAATGTTCACATAGTAGGC
Organism: Eulacestoma nigropectus; assembly: GCA_013397775.1. Taxonomy (NCBI): domain Eukaryota; kingdom Metazoa; phylum Chordata; class Aves; order Passeriformes; genus Eulacestoma; species Eulacestoma nigropectus. The sequence goes on along the minus strand of VZTE01001371.1, from coordinate 123,436 downwards.
CAACTGAAGTAGCACATGAGCAATATAAAGCTCTGCCTATTAGCTTGGTGAGAGTGGTGGGATATGTTCTGTGCCTTGGCTGGTCCATTTCTATATTGATTTTGAAATAGTGTCACAGCTGAGTGACAGTCTCAGAATAAGTGAGTTAATCTGTAGTGTAAACTGGGCCTCTGGTTTCTTTAATATGGTTTATCCAACAGCATGGACATAAGCAAATAAAGGTAGAGAGGACCCTCCAAAGCAGCTTTCTTCAATTAATTGCAATTACTTCCTGTACAGCCATTGAAAATCTGCCTACTGAGCTGCTTATAGCCCAGACTGGCAGCAGGCTGCCATGTTTGTGGTTATCCAGGCTCATATCCATAGGGAAGCTTGAGGAACTCTCTTTTGTTAAATCACATTGCTTTGTGGTATCATTTTGTACATGGCAAACTCCATAAATCCAATACCTTTCTTTCCTTTGATATTTACCTTTTGAACCCATTGTGGAACCAGTCTCTGGCTTTCACTCATTGCAGGACTAGCACAAGGATCCCTTCATATGTGTTCTACAAGTGGCTGGAATTGGAAGAAGGGCAGACCAAATGGCAAATTTGCATTAAAGCTTTTGGCTCTATTTGTCCATTTGGTTCTGCAGGTCAAAATAAAATATTTTTTCCTCTGTGTTACAAAAAGTTTTTTGACCTGTAGGAGACACAGAATTGCAGTTCCAGAAGTAATACTGTGTGGTAGCAGCCGTTTGCCAATTCACAGCACAGACCAGAGAGCTGTTGGAACTGGGTGTTCTGATCAAACTGATGATCTTGTTTGTTGAGGTTCCTTTCTCACATATGGAGTATGTATGATCATGTCTTAACTGTTTAGAGACACAGAGAAAGGACTGCTGAAGTTACAGGATCCTCCTCTCTTCCTACTGTACTAAAGGCTTGTACTTTGAATTTTACTTGAAATAAGCACTTCCTTTTGAGTTTGAAAACTGAATGAAAAGCTGTACTTTTTTGGTTTTGTCCTGCTGTGCCCAGTTACTATGCCAAGCATCTATTCACAATCTCCTATACTTTACTATGACAACAGAGGGAGAGCTTCCATTTAAACCAAATCATTTCCTGGGAAACTTGTTTTATCTCGTAATTTGAGTGCCTTCAAACCCCATGAAAGATCTACAGTTTGTACAATTTAACTTTTTGAAGAGTCTTATGACCTCGAGGCAGATCTTCAATGCTATGTGTTGTTGCGCTGGAATTGCAGACAATTTTAAATGCCTTAAATTCTACAGATAAAAAGAAGTATTATATTTTAGTAGTGCTATAGCGGTTTAGATATTTATAGTTAAATATAATGAACAGAGATTACCATTTTTTTACCAGGTAACTGAATATTTGTTTGTGTAATTTAAGTGTTGTTCTCATCAACTTTTGTTTTAGCAAAACAAATGCAACCTGATAACTGAACAAAACAATGGTGAGACAATAATGTGGAATTTGTAGCTGTTTTCTGCGTAATGAATTACATTCAGAACAATATACAGTCTAAATCCAAGAGTGTATTTTTCTTCTAAAAACCTCACAGAGTCTGGAGACAATGTGAAATATCAAAGAGTAAACTGTATGCTTTGCTATATGTTATGCCTTTATTTTCTCTCTTCTTAAATAGCAGATGTGATCACATTGAATAATACCTTATGCCTGAGAAACTCATCTATGAATTTATTTACGGATGAGTATGCTTACCTACCTGTCATTCAGTTCTCTCCTTGTTAACCATTAAATGATAACACTTTCCATTTATTTCACTTTTAATTAAAAAAACCCCACAAGTTTATAATGCATTCTGAAAAAAAACAGAAATGCAGTTCTGTATAATCACAGAATAAGCTGAATTGGAAGAAACCCTCAAGGATCGTGGAGTCCAGCTCCTGGCCCTGCGCAGCACCATCCCCAAGAGTCACACCATGTGCCCAAGAGTATTGGTCAAACACTTCTAGAACTCTGTCAGGCTTGGTGCTGTGACCACTGCCCTGGGCAGCCTGTTCCAGTGCCCAACCACCCTCTGGATGAAGAACCTTTGTCTAATATCTAACTTAAGCCTCCCCTACCACAGCTTCAGGCCATTCCCTCAGGCCCTGTCACTGATCACCACAGAGAAGAGATCAGTGTCTGCCTCTCCTCTTCCCCTCATGAGGAAGCTGTAACTGCAATGAGATCTCCCCTCAGTCTCCCCTTCTCCAGGCTGAACAGACCAAGTGACCTCAGCTGGTTCTCATACGGCTTCCCCTCAAGGCTCTTCACCATCTTTGTTGCCCTCCTTTGAATACTCTCTAACAGCTTTATATCTTTCTTACAATGTGGCACCCAAAACTGCCCCCAGCACTCGAGGTGCGGCCGCCCCAGTGCAGAGCAGAGCGGGAAAATCCCCTCCCTTTCCCGGCTGCCGATGCTGTGCCTGATGCCCCCCAGGACACGCTCGGCCCTCCTGGCTGCCAGGGCACTGCTGACTCATGTTCAACTTGCCATTGACCAGGACCCCCAGGTGCCTTTCCGTGGCACTGCTCTCCAGCCTCTCATTCCCTAGTCTGTACATCCATGGTTGCCTTATCCCAGGTGCAGAATCTGGCACTTTCTCTTGTTGAACTTTATATAATTGCCTAAAGATCTCAGGAATAATAAGGATCATGTTTTACCTTGAATTTTTTTTGGATGTAGGAGTTTAGAATCTGAACAAAGTTCTCCCCACAAAGTAGATTCACATAAAATAGCTTATTTAGTTTCAGTTTCTCATTCTGAATATTGATTTGGGACCAATTGTTTCAGTTTACAAAACCAAACTTACATGCAAGAAACAAAAAAAAAACAGTCCCCTGGATATATGTGGGAATGCTAAGAGTTTTTCTTCAATAACAGCACACATGGAGTTAATCATAGGTAACTGGGAGACCAAAGTGCTTCTCACTGTAAGTGATGATCAGATTGTTTACCACCTGAAGAACCTGAATGCACATAAATCTATGGGGCTCGATGAGATGCATCTCAGAGTCCTGAAGGAATTGACTGATGTAGTTGTCAGGCCACTTTCCATGATATTTGAAAATTCAATGATTCTATGAAGAGTCATGATAGTCAGGTGAGGTCCAAGATGACTGGGAAAAGGGAAATACAGTACCCATCTATAAAAAGGATAGGAGGACCCTGAGAACCACCAACCTGTCAGCCTCCCCTGTGCCTGGGGAGATCATGGAACAGATCCTCCTAGTAAGGCACACGGAGAACTGGGAGGTGATTCGAGACAGCCAGCACAGTGTCACCAGTCCTGCCTGACCAATCTAGTGGCCTTCTATGATGGGTTGACTGCGTAAGTAGACAAGGGAAGGGCTGCAGATGTAATCAATCTGGACTTCTGTAAAGTCTTTGACACAGTCCCCCAGAACATCTTGCCCTCTAAATTGCTTGCTTTCTGTGTAAATCTCCACTGAATTTAGTTGATTTTAAATGCCTATGTAGAAGACATATTTATTTTCTAGAATTTCAGACCCTACTGAAGAATTAAAATTCTACTCCCAAGATATATTTTTGTCACAGTGTTCTCATATGACTTGTATTTCAAGCTAAACTTGCCTTGGCCAGAGGCTTATGTGTCTCTCCTAATGTTAACCTCACATTGTATCCTGGACAGCATTTTACATCAACCTTTTACGCATATAGACAACAATAAAAGCATGCATTAAGTGACCTCAAAGCTTCCCAAAATTCTTTCACTGACCCATTTGTTCACTGCACAAAGGTACCTTAAACATTTCCTATTCTTGTCTCAATGAACTTGGAGGAGGAGAGAAGCTACTCTTCTTCAGAACAAAAATATTTCTTTTTGTCATTTAGGCCTCTTTTCCTAATTAGTGGTGAGTACTTTTGGAAGATATGTCACTTTTGAACCTCACTGCTGTTGTTATAAATGTTTCTGCCCCTTGGCTGCCACTGGAAGCAGATGCTAGGCTGACAAGATCTATCTAAATTCTGAGTGCCTTGAAGGAAGTAAAAGCAGTAAAGAAAGGTAATTTGAAGCGTGGGGAGTATATATCATACCTTCATCAGCATAATTGTAAAACTAGGCTTTGATCCTGGAAGCGAAACTTCTCACACAGGAATCTGTACCCGATACCATCATATGTAGTGGTACTCTGTCAAAAAGTCTCCAGTGAAGATCCTTTTCAAAAACCCCAAATGTTCCATGTCTTTATCCTTCCTGAGATTAAAGAATGTGTAGCATCATAAAGAGTGTGTGCGTAGCATCAACAGTCCCTTCAGCCCAGTATGACAGTTTTGACAATGGTCATAAGCTGATGCTGAGAGAAAAGCATAAGAACAGGGGAATAATATATAGGTGTTTTCCTCCCAGTACTTGACCAATAATCACTTATTTTCATGGATTCCACCAGTTGTTTAGGTATTTCTTAATATTGTCAGATTTCTATTCCATGGGTCTGATAGGAACCACTGCAATTTGCTGTTGCAATCATACACCTCTTACATCACCTTTACAATTTCTTTTTAGGGCTATTGGACAGACGGTGATCACCACGTGTCTAAGAAATGCAATTGTCTGTGAAGATGCCCGGCTATCTCCTTTGGATACAAGGAGAAACCAGCTTTGGCTGGGTTTCAAGCATAGCTGCTTCAATTAGTTATCTGAGGATATGAATTTTGTAGCTGACATTTGCTTTTAGAAGACAGAGTGCTGCCAAGTGTAGAGTTGTCTGTCAGGGGCAATTTACAAAAGAGATAGGAATAATATTATTTAGTGTTATAATAGTTGGGTATATGTCCTAGAAAGACATTACTGAGATATCCAAATTTTCCCAACATTATGACAAGCAGCAATAAAAGCTCAGGTTCACATTTGAAGGTGTCACTACTAACAGACTAGCTCAAGTCTGATACCAGAAATCCAGAGCAATTAACCTGAATTTTCCAGCATTCAATGAACAGCTTTTTGCCCTTTTCAGAAATTCTTTAATTAGCTTAAAAGCTAACATATTCATCAACAGGAGAAAAATCCAAAGACATAAACAGAATAATACTACCTAATTCCTTGTGCAATTATGAATTTAAAAATTTTCACTCAGTTTGTCCGTTCTTGCTGGGTAGCAAAGCCCAGTTTGAGCCAAACTGCTGTTACAGTATGAGTTACTTCCGGCCATTGTTTCTTACACATGCTTCAGTTGTGCTGTTCCTTTAGCCATTCCTTGCTCTGCTCCTGCATGCTAACCATGCTAGGTAGCCCAGCAGAGACACAAAGAGATTTTTATTTTGCATCTGAGCAAATGTGGAATTCTTCTGAATACAAAATACAGTTTGCTGCCACACCTAAGATCCTGGTTTTGTTCAAATGAAACACACATAGCCAAGATTCTTGATTTCTTTCTAAATTCTCACCACTGAACCTTAGTGCCACAGATTATTACTTGAAGGTACATGGCCACTTATCCCATGTACATTTAGACATTATTGGTGGATTAGATTCCTCCATGAAATTGTAATTAGAAATTTTCCATCATATCATGATAAGGCTCTTTTTTTTTTTTTTTTAATGATAGCAATGCCAGTTAATCAGAATATAAATCAAAGTATATAAAATAGACACTTATTATCTGTTGCTCCCCTCACCTTTCTTCTCTAGTCATGAACAAGACTTAGTCTTTTTTTTGGATTTTCTCTGGAATTCTTGACGAAGAGAGCAGAGGAAGCCTGGAAGTTTTGTTTTCGTATTAGATTGCAGCTACCAGACCTACACAAGATACTCTTCTTTGATGCTATTTACTCATTACACTGCAGTTGAGAATTCAAACATGTTTTATTAATTCATTTTTTATGGAGTTTGAAAACTGGGAACACTTATCAAGAAAATGTGTTTATAATATTTAGGAAAAATAAAATAAGCATTATCATTAATAGTTACTCATAAACTGAGAAAAAATAGCAACTCGCTTACATTGCACTATGTCTATATTTCAATTTTTGCCCTAAAAAAGGCAAAACCTAACCTGAGACAAAACATATTTTGGCAAAGTAATCAATGTAAACCTCTAACAAAAACAGAGAATGAAACTGTTCCTTGATTGTTATAAAAAAATGTTTTCTACCTAGATATATTTCATACTAGTTATTAAATAGATAAAAGTATAATTTTTTGCATTTGTTTTTTAAACGTTAAATAAGGCAAATTTATTTTAATGATGATTTTAATAACAGAATATTCAAACATTACTCAAAATGAGATTTATAGAAGATAAAATAGTATGAAGTTTCAGAAGATTAAAAAAAATATTTAAGAATATTTAACATGTACATTACTTTTTATTACATAAGTATACACATACATCTATAAGCCAATTTTACGTTACTTTCCATCTTGAACAGTTACCTAGAGACCTTGCTAAAAGATTGAAGAAACCTAGGTCAAAAAACTTATTCAATCACTGCAATAGTTTCATTTCCTGAGGAAGAAAAAATATTTTACATGCTCTTTAATTAAGTTAAAAGGTCGAAGAATCTAAGACTACAGCTAAGATCAGCTGAAAAAGAAAGGTCAAAAATGTGTAACTTCAAGGTACATATACACATATAAGACAAAAGTTTGTTCTACTGTATCAAAATGCCCTGAAAGTGGTGCCTCTGACATGTCTATACTCTGCAGAGGGAAGAGATCAGTTAGAACAAGCCTGCTCCTGACTAAGGTGTCCATATGATTCCAAGTAGAAAGGATCTCCACACACAGCTCCAGAATAACTCCCTTAGNTTGTTCTACTGTATCAAAATGCCCTGAAAGTGGTGCCTCTGACATGTCTATACTCTGCAGAGGGAAGAGAGATCAGTTAGAACAAGCCTGCTCCTGACTAAGGTTTCCATATGATTCCAAGTAGAAAGGATCTCCACACACAGCTCCAGAATAACTCCCTTAGATGTGCATGTCTCATACTTCACTGCTCACTGCAAGCATGATGTGGATTAATTTTCGAAGTGCAGCTTCTGTGGCCTTGTTCAAGGAAGGAAAAACCTTGTTAGACAAGTTCTGCTTTTTGTACTTGGAATAAGGGAGTAGGATGGAAAGGCATAAAGAAGTCAAAATCTGGTTATAATTAAGCTCTCAAATATAAATTTGTCCTGTTGAATCCAGCCTTTTATAGTCACCTGGATGTTACTGGACTAGAACAAATATTACTTTGAGGATGATTCTCACTTTAAAGTCAAAGTATTTTCTTTTGTTGCAGTCATTACGTGAGTCAACCATTGAAAATCTCAAATACACCATGAAAAAGTTAGGAATACATTACAGAAAATAATTTGAGTGACACAGTGCATTGCTTCACCTGGTCAAAGTGCTGTTTAGTTACATAGAACTTGACAGCCTGGGGAAAATATACTGAAAATGAGGTAAAGTTCTTGAGACTGGAAAGAGCTAGTTTGGTTAATAAGATTTTATGTGATCATAAATGTGTTCAGAATCAATTGTCAGGTAGATTTTGTTGAGAAACAAATTTTTATTGGAAAGGCTCAGTAAAGAATCACGCACATTTTTGATTTGAAATGCAAATTTTAACTGCATTAAAAACAGGAGTTAAAATAAAAAACTAGTGTTCAGGAGCTACTTACATCTCTAGCTGTCAATTAGGTTGGTAAATTGTATCTTATTTTAATCCTAGTTTTAGGATCAGAAGGCTACATAACCATCTACTTAAAACACTTTAAATCATCATTTATTAAAAATATCTTGGCTCTTATACTTTCTCAATGGTTTCTAAGTCTAAATAGCTTCCACTGTGTGCATATAACTCCTTAAATACATCTTCCCATCATATGCATCCCCTTCCTGTAGAACTTTTGCCTTCATAAGACAGTCTGCATTTGTCAGGTGTATTAATACAGATGAGATTTTTGCAGTTTCAAAGTCTTATCGTATTATTCTTTAAAATATCAGCCACAACCATGCTTATTTGCAAAATAAACATGTGAAATATAATTAGGAGACTATTCCAAAGGTCTCTCCTGCTCAATTGTCATGGTTGATTATCTTAAAGGAAAAATTGTCTGGATGGGAGAACTGCCTTAAATGAAGTCAACAGCAAATATTCTTTTGACAGGAATATGACCAAAATTTCTACAGACTAAACTATATTGAGGTAAGATGAAATTTTTTTGAAGCAACCTAGACCTCCAAACTGCTTGCTTTTGACTAATCACCAAACCGGTTCTGACAACTTTGAAAATCACAGTTGACACACAAACCTGGCAAACTCATATAATCGCATTTAAATGAATGTCTGCCAGTGAGGACAAATTCAACCCCAAATTAAAAAGTAATAAAAATCTGTCAGTGCTCTATGCTATCTAACTTTAAGGCACACTCTCTAGTTTTGAGGCCTAGACACCTCCAGTTGCTGTCATGAAAATTGATCCCAATTAGGTAAACTAGAGCCTGTTAAGGTAACAAAATGAAAATGTTGTCAGATAAATGCCCCTTCCTTGCACCTCAGCATGTTATTGATCCACAGAAAGCATCCTTTACATTCAGGATTTATAGCCTGGAATTTCCCAAATGCTTTCTTTGGAAAATAGAGACAGATGAAGCCTGAGAATCTCCTATACCTCTAAGCCAAAAACACTAGATTTGAATACAGGGAAAAACATGTGCAACTCCTTTAACCAGATCTTAGCTTTCCCTTCACTGGATAGTACTGGAAATCAGAAGCTGGACTCTATTCAGAGTGAAAGAATGCTGTTAATTCTACATCCTTCCTTTGAAGGCATTCCACTCTCCAAGAAAGCACAAAATACTGAACCTGCCAGAGATCAAGTGCATGTGCAAGATTGACTAGACCAACAATTAGGGCATTTATCTGTCAAGGGAAATTCAAAGGTTCTGGTTTAGTCTCAGACTTTTGTCATTCATCTGTACAGTCTTTCAGAATTAGAGATAATAGAACAGGACTTGCTCAACCCAGGAGGTATTATAGCAATTTTACAGTCTCTAGCAAGTTAACATTAGCAAACTGTGAGCATAGAAAATGCTTATGAGATTAAATACATTGTTCAGTTAATGATCTTTGTTGGCAGCAGATCCAGAATGAAGAATGCGTAATTCTTCATTAGGGTGTAGGTAAATCCTGCTGACCAGTTCTGTGAAAGATATGTGGTGATGACAGCCCTTAAGTGAAAACAGACATATGCATAATTTACAGGACCTAAAATGCCTAATGGGAAACCACACCAGGGAGGATAATTCTCATAATTATGAACCTGTTATGTGAACTTTGCATAAGTAAACCTGAGAGACATAAAAGCACTTATTGGGAAGATTCTGTGAATAAACAGTACCAATGGTTATGGTTAAATGTCTCCCTCCCTCTTTTATTTCTTCATTCCTTTATTCTGTCAGAAGACACCTAATGATGTATATTGAATATGTTTTGCTAAGACAATTCACAGTTTAATTGCCACTCTATGTTTCAGCATCACAATAATTGGCACTAGTCTTAGACTCAGTGTCCTTTACAGTGTCCTAGATGTCCTACTATTTAAAAAGTCATACTAAATCTATTTCATAAAATCAGAATAACAGAATCACAGAATCACAGAGGGGTTTGTATTGGAAAGGACCTTCAAAGATTATCTATTTCAACTCCTCTGACATGAGCAGGTACATTTTTCACTAGATCAGATTGTTTGAAGGCCACATCCAACCTGGCCTTACACACTTCCATGAAGGAAGCATCCACAACTTCTCTGGGCAAAATGGCCCAATATCTCACCAGCTTTACCATAGAAAGTTTTTTTTCCTTACATCCCTCTAAACATATCCTCTTTCAGATTAAAATCCTTGCCCCCTTGTCCTGTCACTAGAGATCCTGCTAAAAAGACTATCTCCATCTTTCTTATAAGCTGTCTTTAAGAATTCAAATGTGTCAATGAGGTCTGCCTGAGCCTCCTTTTTTCCAGACTAAACAATCCCACCTCTCTCAGCCTTTTTTCATAGGACAGCTGATCCATTTCACTTCATGGCCCTCCTCTGGACCTGCTTTAACAAGTCCACATTTTTCCTGTGCTGAGGACTCAGAGCTGAATGCAGAACTCCAGGTGGGGTGTCACCAGAGCAGAGTAAAGGTGCAAAATCCGGTCCCTCACCCTACTGGCCATGCTGCTTTTGATGCAGCCCAGGCTACAGCTGGCTTTCTGGGCTGCAAGCACATGTTGCTGTCTCATGGCCCAGTTTTCATCCACCAATATCTCCAAGTTCTTCTCTGTAGCACTGCTCACAATCCATTTATCTCCCAGCCTGTATTAATACTGGGGATTGCCACATTGAGGTGTAGATCTTTGAACCTGGTCTTGTTGAACTTCATGAGTTTCACATGGATCTGCTCCTCAAGATTTTCAACGTCTCTCTGGATGGCGTCTCATCCTTCAAGTGTACCAACTGCCCATGCAGCTTGGTGCCGTCTGCTAACTTGCTGAGGGTGTACTCAATCCCACTCTCTATGACATTAATAAAGATACTGATCAACATCAATCCCAGTACTGCTCCCTGAGGGACACCAGTTCTTACTGATATCTGTTTGGACACACTGATTGAAACTCTTTGATGTGGTCATCCAGCCAATTCCTTACTCTTAACTTCTATTTCTGATAAAGACATTGGGTGACTTCTGGAACCTGGGTAGGGAGAGAGGGAAATCCATATCATCAAGATTAATGAACCTTATACTTTGAATATTTGAGGTCAAAATGTAATTAGTGCTCAAATATTTGCAGAAAGTTATCGCAAAATTGAGATGCAACCATAAATGTGACATTTTGATATAAATCTGTCAGCATCATCATTCAAATGCATGTTTAAAATTAAATGGCTTTGTACATTTTTATAATGCTTGTACATATGTCTGCATTTTGTGGTTTCCATCTTTGTGTATGTCCTGATTTCAGCTAAGGTAGAGTTTATTTCTTCTCAGTAGCTGTTACAATGTGGTATTTGGCATTAAGAATGAGAAGTGTTGATAATACACTGATGTTTTGGTCTTTTGCCAAGTTGTGTTTATTATAAGTCAAGGACTTTTTCTTTTTCATGCTCTGCCAGTGAGGAAGTAGCAAAAGAAACTGGGAGAGACCATAACTGGGACAGGTGACCCAAACTAACCAAAGGGATATTCCACACCGTAGAATGTCATGCTCAGTATATAAACTGGGGGGAGTTACACAGAAGGGAGGCTGATCTGAGTTTGGGAAGGCAGCTCTATCATCAGTGAGCAGGTGATAAACAACTGTATTGTGCATCACTTGGTTTTCCCCTTATTACTATCATTAATAGTATTATTATTATAATTTACCATTATTACTGTATTTTTACTTTATTTTAGATTGTTAAAACTGCTCTTATCTAAGTCTACACGTTTTTCTTTGATTCTCCTCCCCGTATCACTGGGTTGGGCAGAGGAGAGGGAGGATGAGCAAGTGGCTATGTGGTGCTTAATTTCCAGCTGGGCTTAAACCACAACAATGTACAATAGTCAAGATTTCATATAACAGGATCTTGAAGTTAAGATGCAAAATTGATGTTTAGGCTCTTAAGGTGTTCAAGGAACATGATGAGACTTGGTGTTCAAGGAACATTCATTAAACACAAACCAGTAAGATACGCTGGCTCCTCAAACCAAAATATGTAGAAATCTAAGTAACGTTTTATATAAAGTAAGTTTTAGAAAATTGTCTCTTAGAACTCCAAAATGAGTTGTGTACAGAAGTCAGCCTTTCATGCCTACATTTTAGAACCACTGCGCTAAGAAAATCAAATCTAGGTAATGTCTTTTTAAGGATGCTTGTGCACTGTAAAAAAACTTGTAATAACAAGATCATATGCTATATTTAGAGTGGAATATCTTTATTTTCCACCCTTTATAATCAGCATATGTTTCTATCCCTTGTTCATGGTTCCTTAACCAAAGTTTGCTTCTGGATTTTTCTTCAGCATTCATTACTACTGGATTTGGGAATGTAAATCTTCTTTAAAGTATTACCCTAACTCTTCTGTCAAAGCAGTTCCATTTTGGACTGGAAGAGAAGAACAGGTAAGATAAGTGTGAAAATGTTGTGCAAGATCAGGTCCCTAATTTGACATTTCTAGTATCTGTTATTTGCAGAATGTTTATCACTGAATGGCACTTCTTATATTCAAAACTTAGCTCTTACTCATTGCTGTTTATTACTGTGACTGAGTAGCAGGTCCATCAATTAGATACTGGATCATCAAGCTGAGCATTCAGAAAATAAGAAACACATAATAGTGGCCATCTGTGAAGAGGCAGATTAACTGACTTGACATAGGAATTTTCCATAGAATCATTTGTTTGCTTTGACTAATGAGACCTTTTCTCTCTGCTTGCAATCACATTAGTCACTCAGTATGCTCTTTCTAAATTCAGCAACAAGAAAGAATCCTACAATCAACAGCTTTCTTTACCACAAATGCTGACTTTTTGATACAGGAGATCTACTCTGCACAACCAATGAAGGAGAAAGAAAAGAAAAACTAGAAAGCAACAACATAAAGGGAGATAATGTAAAGGAAACCTCTATTCTGTTATATTTCAAGCGATCATAATGTCTTCACAGATTTTAACAGGATTATGATTGAAATCTCTATTCTGATGTGCTTTGCATGAGTAAACAACATTTCTTAACATACCTAAAAAGCAGGCTGGAAAAACATAGATGTGATCAAATTCATACGCATTTTTAGGCACTGACCTTACGAGATATGAGTCACCTTTCATAGGTTTCTATAGTCTCTTTTATTTAGTCATAGCAGAGAAGTTAGATTCTAGATTGAGTGCCTTTGTTACATCCTTGAAGAGGAACAAAAATAAAATAAAATAAAATAAAATAAAATAAAATAAAATAAAATAAAATAAATTTTAAAAAATTTGATCCTGTATTTTGATAATGCCATTGTTACAAAGTCATTATAATAAATATGTCTTTTGATTTTCCATTTAAGCTATTATTTCTCTTGTTCATTGGGCAAAATTATAAACTTCAATATACAGTTAATTGATAACAATTTTCTCATAAGTTTAATTTTCTTATTGTCTTTCTTGTTTTCACTTCCTTACCATGCATACTGCAAGAAAAGTCACAACTTCCTTTGATACTTTTCATTTTTGAAAATCTGATGCATTTGTACACTCTTCTGTTACAGAACTGATGAGACGGAACATATCTAAAAATGAGACATCTAAATAATACAGAGCATTCTAGCACATACTTGTCTCCCACAGAGCCCCTCTAATCTTATTTGCCCAAAGGTTTCACAATCATGTCCAAACAATGAGCATCATCTCAGAGCTTGGTCTCACCAGACAAAAATACAGTGCAGAGATGGAAAAGAAAAGAAGTCTGAAATGTAAGGATACTAGGGTGTGAGAAGAAAGATAGATAATGAGATCCTGGCAAACTATGGTAAATATCCTGTGGAAAAAAAGAGTCTTGCATTGCAAAGAGACAATTCTTTTCTTATAACCATTTATGTATGTTTAGACAGGCTTTTGCAGGTGAAAAGAAGCCCATCCTACTTAAATCTTGAACTAAGTGGAAGTGGTGTGGATGCATTGCCGCATAGCTGACCCTGAGTAAACACGGTGTCTTTTCAGCAGGATTTAGCACTGTACTAAACCAGGTGCTATGGTAACTGCATAGTGTAAGCACCCATCTGTCTGGACTAAGCAAGCGTTTTGTAGAACAACCCAGGGACTCAGCTACTGCAGATTTGCATACAAAGCTCACATTTATCTTCTCATAAATTTATTTGTATTGCTAATATTTTATCTAGTGGTGGGAATTACATACACCAGTATAGTCAGTGACCTGAGGTTCATCGGTCTTGATTTCAATGCCTTTGTACACCACTGATTTTTCAAGTGGTCTTGGTCAAGTCACTATGTTTGTGTTCTTCTAGAAAATGGAGAAAATAATTTTATTCTCCAACTCTAGGTAGGTAGAACATTGAGGGTTTGTGAAGGTTTCAGATACTAAAAGGGGAATTCTTCTAAACTTTTAATAGACTTTTATATCTTTTTCTTAATATCCTTCTGAAGAATATATATTTTAGGATGCCAAAAGTAATGGAAAGAAACAGACAATAAACTAATGTTTAACAAAGCTTTAGGAGAAAGTGAATGGTCATGATAGCAAAGTCTGTAATGGTGTCTCAGTGGTGGACTCCACCCCCATATACAGGGATGAGCAGCCACATGGCCAAGGCAGCATGATGTGATACAAACATATGTGATGTGTCAGACAGAGGGAAAGTGGTGGAAGGACAGAGGCTGAAATTCCTTGGCTCCTTTCAGTTAGTACTGCATATACAAGCCTCCTCCTGAGGGGGTGAAGCCTAGGGAAAAATGCTCATCTGACACAATTTTATTGATTTTTTTTGTATTATATAGGGTATTGCTTAACATCATTGTGTTGCACACATCACTGGTTTTTTTTTTGTTGTGGTTTTGTTTTTTTTTAATTCAAGTCATTAATTTTGTTTTTCCATAGTGGTCGAATGTGTGACTCTAATTCTTTGTTAGCTTGAAAACATTCGCACTTAATCCATTCTCTATATTATTTGCAAATACAGGAAAAATTCTCATGTATGGAAACTATTTCTTAAGGATAATGCTTTAATCCAGACACTCTTTGGAAGTACAACCTTTTAATAGTTGCAACATACTGTGGTTTTGATTTTTTAAATTTTTGCTTCCAAGAAAAGAGTAGAATCTAGGTTTTCTTCTGAGTCACGTAGAAGTTAGATGCAGTATCTTGCTAAATTGAATATAATTGGTGCACATCTGTCCTTTTAAGACTCTCAAAAGAACATTGTGCCTGTCAGACACAGTCTGTGATTTGTCAACTAAACTAATTTTATTTCTCATTAATGGATTTTTTTCAGTTGTTAAGTTAAATTATGTAATTGCTATCTTTGTTGTTTTTTTCCAGGGAAAAACTAATATTAAAATGATCTCGGCCATTTCCTTAGATAAGTTTTTTTTATTTGCAAATAAAATGGTACTTTTTTTCTATGTACTCATTTAAACAATGCATTTTTTCTTCTACAGATCCATTTTCCTCCTTTTGTCACTTCCCTTTTTACCCTATGTTTTATTCTCTACACATGCACTCCTGCTAAGACTTCTTCATCTTTGTTATTAGGTTATCCATCACAGCTGCCAGTGATTCCACCTTTTTTTGTCAGTTGGCTTCCATCCCTTCATTCTATTATTAGATACTTTTGCCTTCTCAAGTACTAGGCACTCTTCACATCTAATAGACACTAATGTACTTAGCAAAAGAAAATATTATTACGGCTGAGATTATTTTCCTGCAAAACAAAATAATTATCATAAAATTTGGAAATTCCTGTTTATTCCCATGGCTGAATTTCTCTCCCAATATGCTATATATATGTGTATGTGTTTGTGTATATATGTATATGCATATGTATGTGTATATATACATGTAATAATTACAGAGCTATCAAGCTCTTCAATAGGATTAATAGAAGAAAGTTATTCTAGAACACAGTGGAAGAAATAGAGCATTTTTGGTTTTTTTTGACAGCCGGACACTCAAATCCAAAGCTCAAATTGTAATCATTTGACAATGTAGCACCATTCAGAAGGAGTGATAACTCAGTGGCTACCTGTCTGTTATTACATTGCACCACAGGTTAAAACTCTGCTCTCACCAACTCTGCTTCCCTTGGAAAAAACCTCTAATATCAAGAACAGTTCCATTCACTTCAAATCCTTTTGGCTCTCAGCCTCAAGAAGCTGGCATCTCTAACAAAGTGCATCCTACCCAACGAATGAAATATGCACTTTATCGCCTGCCAGCAGACCTCAGGACCTTTGCTACTCATCCATATACATCAGGAGAAAAGGGGAAAAAACCCAACTGTCTGGAGAAATCCATGTTGGGTGACCATTTTGTTTTCCAGATAAGGAGAGGTAAATAAAGGGATATGAATAGGTTCTTTAAGAGAAAAATATTGTGAAGCTCTGCTAATGTATGGGCTCTAGTTTGTCACTCAGATAATCTAAGAAAATGGGTGCCAAAGATCTTATTTCCATAATTTCTGTATTTTCAACATTTCCCTTTAGCTTCCCATAACTCCTTATAATCAGTTTTAGTTAGAGTCTGGTATTGTTCAGGATACTGCTGCTTAAACAGAGATGAAAATTCCTTTGGTACTTCTGCAAGTCTTTGTCCACTGGTGAAGCATCAGGGAAGATATAATGGCATTGCTAGCATTTAGTGTTCTGTTTCTGATTTACTTAAGTGCATCCATTTGTTCATTAACTTTATGAATATTTTTAAACAGAAAACAATGAAAGAAAAAATGCCAAGAGTGTGGCCAATATAGCTTACCTTTTTCATCAGAATAAAACTGTTTTCTTGAAAATGTTATGTTTCATTCTTTTATGAATTTGGGGACCCCAAGGAATATACTATCAAACTTTGGGTACCAAGATTTTTTTCAGCATAGCCTGACATAGATTTGCTTGTAAGAAGAAATAAAAGGTAATGCATGTACTCTCACAAGAGTCTGCATAGTCTTAAATATGTGGACTGTTCAAAATGGAAACAAACATTTAGAGTCATTCCTGGGGATTTCTACTCCTTCCTATCTTCTAACCCCAGTAATATGTGGGCTGCTTCATCATGTTACTTATTTTATTATCTCAAGTATTTCCAAGAATTCAGGTTAAAACACAGTTTCAAGTTCATCCAGGATTACAGAAGGATTCCTCAATGTTATTTTTGAAATATGATCAATATTTCTTAGTTCAGACACGGTTAGGTGTTTAAACAATCTATTGAATTAACATACTACCTGTCTTCTCCCTTCCTGCATTATATTTGTACCGAGAAATGTTTCCTGGTTTCATAACAATTCACAACTACATCTCATAAAAAAATTAATGAGATAAAAATAGCTGATAATGTTACAATTTACATAATTGTAGATAAAGTAGTAAATCATTTATAATATTACAATATTAAAGTAACTTCACGAGATTACTTTAAAGATTGCTTTCCAATGTTGATTGATTTAGGATTTGGAGCATCCATTTTGCTTCACGTCTCTTTCAGATTTATAAGGTCAGTCTGCCACAGAATGCTGTAAAAGCTAAGAGATTCAGAGCCTGTCATTTCCAAAAGGAGTTTTGGCTTGCAGTGTGTGGGGGTCTGGGAAAGTTTAGCCTGATAAGACCTAAAAGTTAGCTTTATATCACTCTTTTCTGTTAAAATAGCCTTTGGGGTGCTTTTTACAGTAAAACTGCCTATACACTGTCATTATAGCTCTTAGAATATATTTCAGTGGTATTTCATTGCCAAGGAAAAGTTGATTTTTATGAACAGGAATAGAAAACAGTTGCCACGCACCCCATCAGACTGGTCAAAATTAAACATGCATGAAGCATTCCTCCAGATTCCATGTGTTCCTTGTATATACCAGCATTATTATCAAGGTTTCCCAGATCCAGTCAAAGAAAATTAACGATTCATTAAACTTGTAAGCTGGTATTTGGAATGATGAACAACACTTCTCTCACATTTCTTTGAGGAGTCAAAAATGCTGGTTCAGGCACTGCAATACCTTTGTACTGAGTCAACACAGAGCACTAATGCATGGGCTGAAGAAGTTCTGATGAGAAGGACGTGTGTGTGTGCATATTGTATGTGTAAATGAAGGTTCATTCTCTTCCTTTGTGGCACTTGGCTGCATAACAGCTTTGAATGCTTTCACAGAGGTCAGTGGATGGTTTTGAGTTTCATTTGAAGTAGTATCCATAGAGACAACATCATTTGAATTCTGACAGTTCATTAACTTTCCTTTAAGACTCATATGGAAGTCTATTCCCCCCTCTCTGTCTCTCTTAGATGTTTGGCATGCCAAAATAATGTATATCTTAGTTATTTAAGGTTTTACTACAGCAGTATAGATCTCCTTGTTAACAAATACATGCAACTGCTCGACTGTCTCATTCAAGAATTCTTTAAGCAACAACTTTAAGTTAAACCAGGAGCTAAAGTCTATAAATAACTTACACAATTCTGTGGCACAGATAAATTAGCATTGCCATTCCTTGGTAATTTTCTGAGACCTCTCACTGTGCCATTTTTATAGAGCTCTAAATTGCTCATATATTCTTCTTTTTATTGTATGTTTTTAAAGTAGCTTTCACTCTCTGTTAAAGCAGATGAATTGGAACATATGGACATTTTTATTTTAATCTGGTAAGTAATAAAAGGAAAGTAAATTCTGGCATGTGACCTACTGCCATGATTTGCGCTGATGATGAGACCTCGTGATGGATGAAAGCAAATTGTTCTTTAGTCCCATTCTCTCTTATTTTCTTTTTGTACTAAGAAAGCTAACCAAATTGTTAAAAAATGCAAACTGCTATAGTATTTTCTTTTATTTTTTTACTCATTTTTGGATGTGGAAAATTGGGCCACTAGAAAGCAAACTGGTATAATTTCAACATGAAGCATGAGACAACCTTCTGAAAGCAGTATCTCTTATTTAATAGCTTGAGCTCAATAATGGAAAGCTGATGTCTACTTTTAGAAATCTGACTACTACCCCTGAAGCAGTCATGCAATCTCTGATTTAAAACATAAAAACATTTCCAGACATAAAGATTACTGAGAGGTAGTCTAACCCTTTGTGAGACAGCCTTTGAACACTGATGCTGTGTCTCTGATCACCATTTAGAATAGTTACATTTTAAAGTGTCACTGCTTCTTAAAAGAGGCAGCTGGTGAAAGGACATTTTTTCACAACTTACAAGATTTATTCTTGTCCTTCACTGAAAAATTAGATAAGAATTAATTAAATATTATTAAACACTACGCCACTTCCTGGTAGCTGTTGCCAATTGCTTATCCATTCTCCAGATGAGAGGCAGAAAGCAAACTGCTTCCAGATCTGACTGACAAAGCCTACAAGGATTGAATTTTTTTTTTTTTTGTAAAAAAAAAAAAAAATGTTTTTTTTCAGTGATAAATTTCCTAGAGTCATCTGAGGACCTCACTGTGAAGCAGATGGTATTTTCTTTCAAGGGTACATTTTGGCCTTTGGGATAACAGATTTAAGAAGGGAAAAGCAGTTAGTCTGGGGAAGCAACTGCAACCAGAGAGGAAAAGAGTGAGAATTTGTGATAGAAACAGCCCAGCAGACACCAAGGTCAGTGAAGGAGGAGGAGGAGGAGAAGGTTCTCCAGGTGCAACTGTAGAGATTCTCCTGCAGTACATAGAGAAGACCATAGTAAAGACCTTGGTGAGGCAGCTGTGCCCCTGCATCCTTGGGAGGTCCATGGCAGGGCAGAGATCCACCTGCAGATGGAGGACCCCAAGCTGGAGCAAGTGGATGCCTGAAGTAGGTTGTCACCATGGGAAGACCATACTAGAGCAGGCCCCTGGCAGGACCTGTGGCCCCATGGAGAGAGGAGACCATGTTGGAGCAGGTTTGCTGACAGGACTTGTGACCCTGTGAGGGACCCATGCTGGAATAGTTTGTTCCTGAAGGACTGTACCTCACAGAAAGGACCCATGTCGGAGCAGTTTGTGAAGAACTGCAAACTGTGGGAAGGACTCATGTTGGAGTTCATGGAACATTGTCTTCTGTGGGAGGAACTTCGTGCTGGAGGAGGGTAAGACTGTGAGAAATCCCCCCACTGAAGTGGAATGAGCAATAGAAAGGTGTGATGAACAGACAGCAGCCCCCTTTCCCGGCTCCTTGAGCCTATGAGGGGAGGAGGTAGAGAAAACTGGGAGCAAAGTTAAAACCAAGAAGAAGGGAAGGTGAAGGGTGGTGAAAAGAAGAAGAGAAGTGGAAACATGTTTTTTTGAAGTTTGGTTTTATTTCTCAGTATCCTGCTCTGATCTGATTGTTAATAAATTAAAATAATTTCTTTAGGTCGAGTCTGTTTTACCAATGCCACACAAACTCAATACATGTATATGCTATTATCTATATGTTAAATTGACTTGAGTGTCTTCTTAGAGCTGATACCACTTAGAAGAAAATAATTCACATTGGTAAATAACTTTGCACAGGATTTTACAGTTCATAGTTTTGTCATTAGAAAAGAACACATGACTAAAACCCAGTGCTACTGGAAAAAGTGAATTATATCAACCTTATCTTGTAAATAATTTTGTTAGTGTAGAAACACATAACCACGGATGGGTTACATACAAGGTGCTTTTATTAAGGCGCCGGGGGAGAGGGGTACAAACCCAAATCAATCCCCAACATGGATTTCAGGTGCTTACATTATATACCCTTCTTGTTGTATAATCATATATTAATCATTTACCCAAGCATAAGTCTCAAAACCCCCCAAGCGATCATCTATTATGTGTTTTCACTCAAGCATAATTTTCAGCCCCCCTTTCCCAGGTGCAGCTACACAATTAACTCATCGATCTTAGTCTCTTACCCCCCCCTAAATGAATACTCAAGTTCAGGCTTGCCTCCTACCATCCAGGCAAGTACACAAGTTCAGGCTGGCCTGAACAGAATGTCCATCTTGCTCTTGGGGCCTACTTCGGTTACTACCATTTAGAAACATTTTAACCCTGTGCTATCAATTTCACCACATGAATGCAAATAATTTGTAGCCAACCATATGCTATTTATATTTAAATACAGTTTTCTTTCTTTTAATATTTCTAAGCACTAGAAATACCAGTTAGGTACCCTACAGAGTAGATTAAGGCTGTCACCTGTTCAGAACCTCATACATGATCAATCACATTTTTTATCCTTTTGTAGGAAAATAGTAAACGTAGATGTGCTTTCTATTACATACCAAAACTTATTTTCTGTTGCACAGTGAAATGAAATCCAGAACTGAGATTGTTTCCCTCTTACAAGCAAAATATCCAATTTCTGTTGTTAAAGGAAAAGGATAACATTTAATATTTTTCATCTTGCTATCCTCGGGGTAGCAGATATGAAAGGTCAACAGTGAAACCACTTTCTAATAAAAAGATGGTAAAATAGTCAGTAAAAATGGAAATCAATGAAGGACAGAGCACCTTCTCCTACCCCCTGTTTCTCTGAGCACATAACACTATGTCACCTATACAAAGTATTAAAATCTTCACAGAGCCCTGCAACAGAAGTGCTAAATAATATAATAAAAGAAACCCCTGTTATAATGAGAAACACTCATTGCAAGCAGGCAGCATTTGGCTGTTGTGCTCCTGTGGTCTTCAAGACTGCTTGAAGGGCACTTACTCCTCTATCTACACTGCAGCTCTGGAAAATCTCATCTTAATCATCAGTTTTTCTCTCTGGATGTACGGACCTACCAGGACTTGTGCAGAGCAACTTACATGCTCGATCACTTGTTTTCCACCCTATTTCATCTTCCTGTGTGCCAAGTCTGCTTTCCAAGGTGTCTTAGAGCTGCATCTCTACCCTATTCATGGAGACCCACCAAGTCAAGTCTCTCCATGCCATCCAAGCAGCGGGATTTGGACAGGTAATTTCAATGCTATAACAGCTATGGCTGCATAGAAATCCTTTCAGGCAAACCAGCTTTAGGTCTTGAATAACATGCCATGAATTTCCACCCAAATAGTATATGTCACTGTGTTAAGAGTATCTAGGCAGCAAGTCAAAAATCTAGCATTGATAACTTCTTCTCCCTTTCCCTTAAATATCCACAGAAAAATTGAGTGACTTGTGATTTTCAGGCCTCTTTTTGTTTTGCCTTAAGGATGAAAATTGTAGGGGTTTTAAGATAATAAGCATTTAGAAAGAATTACTGTCTACAACAGCCTTAAAGATCATACCCCAGACTACTGTAAAATGTTTCAAGCTCCCCTTCCTGCTTGTGCCTTACAGGATCAGCTAAGAGAAAAGTGGAGGGCAGACAGAGTGGAATTTCAATCAAATATGACATTAGATTACATTCATGAGAGGAGTGCGAGCTGTTGTATCAAGAAAAGCACAAAGATTTTGCAAGTATTAGCAATGTCTGGACTTGCAAAATGCACTTTCCTATATGGCCACTGCTTAATGGCATGTTTGCACAGAGGGGTTCTACTTCTACACAACAACACACCTGAGGAATCAACATAGTGAAGAAAGAAAAACACAGAAATAAACTGACCTGCAATAGTGATATGCTAAATAACTGGTTTTTTGCAAGACTGAGCTCCTAACTGGTTTTAAAAAAAAAGTTCTATTAGTCATAAATCCAACAATGTTATTAGAGGATCATAGTTGAAGTTATAAACCAGCTGTTGAACACAACTACTTTTAAATTTTTCTCTTCTTCTCATTTGTACAACTACATTGAACAAAATAGGGGCATGTGGGCATATTTTACACTCTATGAGTGTAATATAGTCCTTATCAGCCTGAAATCTTGAGATTTGTTTCTGTTTAAGTACACTTACTTCATTTTATTAAATTTATTCACCAAATCTTTTCATGGTTGCATGGTAACATCCAAAGTTAAGAAGTGTGAATGCTAAAGCTATACTAAATCCATGGAATAAAAAGAAAAAATAAAAGTGTTATTTTATTTTTAAGGGAAAAAGAAGACACAGTTGGCAGTGACATCTCAGTGCAAAAGATCATTTTAGTGACAGATACGATCACAATATTGGAGATTTTCTACATTTGCATTGATCTTTAAACGGTTCTGCTTTGAAAGTCATAAAGATAAATTTAACATCTACCTTATCTGTAGATTTTTATGTATTACTTTCTTTTTGTCTGATAAAATGTTACAATCTTGTTCCAGCCATTGAAAGTTACTCAGGTTAAAGCACTTTTTACTACAGTCTCTGAATTTACTGGTTTATACCATGCTGCTCACTAACACTTCAAAACTGCTGAACTATATGATACAGACTTTTTATTACTTATTCTGTTGACAAAAATATACTACAGACACCTGATATTTTAATGGCATTTTAATGTGGTATCATGCCATGTGTTTATGTTCAATGCAGGTTGCCTCAGCCTATAATTAATAAGCACACAAATACACTTTGGTGAAGAGACTTTCAGACCTCCATAGGAGTGGCCACTTACAGATTGCAGCCTGATAAAAAAGAGTTCTCTTGTTTCTGCTTGTAATACATTAAGCAGTTTTCATAATAAGCTTCAAGCAATTTTCAATTCCAGTTCAATTTCTCCCTATATTTACCAAGCTTCCTCGGCATGCTTTTCACCATAGAGTCAATTTTAAATGTACAAAAGCAGAACTCTGCTGTCTCCATGACACTTTTCAAATGACTTGCATTTAAGACTCCTACAAGTCCAGTGTATCTCAGCCCTATTTCCTCCACAGACTACACAGAGAAAACAGCTTTGGACCCACATGGAGAGATTGGACTTCCTGACCTCCTGCACCATTCTCTGAGTCTGTGAAATACCAAAACACTAATGGTAAGTGCTGTTATGAGTGTGAAAAGGAATTGAACTTAAATTCCTCCAGATTTTTTAATAGGCCATGATGTTCAAT
Source organism: Eulacestoma nigropectus (assembly GCA_013397775.1). NCBI lineage: Eukaryota > Metazoa > Chordata > Aves > Passeriformes > Eulacestoma > Eulacestoma nigropectus. The sequence goes on along the minus strand of VZTE01001371.1, from coordinate 99,846 downwards.
TAAAGCTTTCCTACAGCTGGAATATCTGTAAGATCTTCTCCCCATGTGAGTTCACTAAGCTGTTCAGCAACATGAGAGTTTCCACTGTAATGTCTCCCACAGAGCAAGCAGATAGGTGTTTTCCTCAGTGTGGCTGTCTTTTACTAGCTGTTTCTCAGTGCAATTTGCAATGTGAAGCTTCAGTGGATGTTATTTGGATACTATCAGGTTCAACAGTTGGCCTACTCAACGATGCTTCCATTTCCTCCCACTTCCCCTAAAATGCCAACCTCTCCTGATCATATAAACCTCATTCTCTTGGAAAGACTGGATAAAGGGAAATAAGTGAACCTATTTGAAAGTACCTTTAATAAATAAGTCTGAAGATAGATAATGGTACTGTCTGAATTGCTTTCTGTTGCCTTCTGTACCTCATGCCTAGGAATGGAAACATGAAAACTTAAAATTACTAAAGATCGCATTATTAACTGGCAAGCAGGTGGCAATGGAGTGGAATCTAATCAATGATTAATTTCAGTGAATTCAGGGCCAGGAAGCAAGACCCATTTATTTTGTTTAGCATTTGATTAACTTTTTTTGCTTGGTTCTAATTTTGTGTTTTAATTTTCCATAATCAGCACTTATCTGTCAGGATAACAGGTGGGTTTAGAAACTAGAAAATTAAACTAATAAACCAGTTACTTGGACTTACCTGTTTATCTCTGGGATATCTGCCCTCAGAAAGTACTGTCTTCTCCAATACAAAGAAACTGGAAAGATGAAACAGTTTGGAAACAGCAGTGTACACTGTTTCACGCTGCCTGAAAATTTTGCTTTTTTCTTATCCAAAGTTTAAGGCTTTTCTTTAAAAAAAGAAAATGGCCAAGTAATTAAAGAATAGAATGAAAATGAAAGGCAGAATTCTTGCCTAGTCCAGGTTTTTGACTTGTAGGTTTTCTTCATTTTCTTCAAAATAGGGTTTTCCAACCTCAAACAGTCAAGGTCTTTTATTATAAAGAAAGGGAGACAAGGACTTCTTTTTCTCAAAGACTGAAAAAATCTGTGTCAACAGGTCTTTATAGTCTCAGTGAAATGTTTTCAATTTGATGAATGATAAAGATGGTTGCTTAGAATTGGTTTTGGAACATTCTGCTGGGACTGACTGTTCTTATCAGATGGTTGTTCTATTTATTCCAAGTTTTTGAAGGACAAGTAAAATTTTACTACTAGGTACACACAGGAATAAATTAGAATAATTGTTGAATAAGTAGACTACATTGAAAAAAAAGTATTTTCTCTGTCCATATGCTTCTACAGATATTTGCATTCATATTGCATCAAAATTTAGTGAGATTGGGACCCGGTTGTTTTACATAGCATGAGTGAACGCTTTTAGAAAGATTTTATAAGACAATAGACTATTTACAGTAGTATTAATAGACTATTACAGGAAATTACTTCTTTTGCTTCTGAGAAGGTCATCTCAGTACAAATTTATGAGAAAGATCAGACATGAACAGGTCCACAACCAGTCCAGAATCTGATTGAGCATAAGTATATGTAATGGGTTGAAACTGAGTTGATTGACAAGCTTTTAAGCCAATGCGCTTTTACGAATTTTTGCACATTTAAACCCCGTGCAAGGGCGGGAAGTTTCTCTTGTTCCCAGTCTCCTGACGGAGAAAGCGGGGGGGCCTCTGGGCTCGGGCCGGGCCTGGCCTGGGCACCTGCCTGCCCCCCCTCACCCCTCTCCCTTCCCTCAGAGCTGCAGGCAGCTAAACTATCTATGGACTGCCCCATAGCTGAATTCATCCAGCTCGGCTTCGGGAGAAATCAGGAGGGGCCTCCCCTCCCCCTTCATGCAGCC